>QYTT01088053.1:5366-17507 GCA_006980735.1 Dasypogon diadema | reverse complement strand
ATTAACAAAGACTTGACTGTCCTCCATCCATAAATTTCTTTCATTTTTATCACCATGAGATTTTAACTACATTCTCACAAGATCAGAGAAATGTTCTATTCCAGTTTCACTCCGAGGTCATTAACAGATTGGACGCGAGAAATATCGGATGAAGCAAATGTGTAGTCGTAGGCAATAAAGTCGCGCTTTCTAAAGAATGACATAACCTCACATTTATTAATGTTAAGTTCCAAGACATTGTGTCCGCACCAGGAGTAAAAGATATTTAAGTCGTCCTGAAGGGAAGCACAGTCATTGAGATTATTGATGAAGGAAAAAATCTTCATGTCGTCAGCATAAATTAATACCTTAGAATGTCTCAACAGATGTACAATGTCGTCATTTGAAAGCTCAAATATAAGAGGGCCAAGGTGACTACCCTGAGGCACTCCTAATGTCGCCTCTATGACTCTCAAACGCGAACCACGAAAGAGAACCTGATAGGATCTTTCAGACAAGTACGATTGAATCCATTTCAAGAGCAAGGTAGGAAACTCTAACTTCCGCAACTTGAGCATAGTAATCGAATGTGATAATTTGTCGAAAGCTTTACTAAAATCTGTATAAATACAGTCAGTTTGCAAATTATTACAAAAACCGGTAATTGTACTAGAGGAAAATTCAAGTAAATTAGTGGTAGTAGACCTACCCGATACAAAACCATGCTGAGCAGCTGAGAGAATTCTTTTGCAATGTGAAGGTAACTGGGAATGAACTATAGATTCCAGCAGCTTAGGTATACAGGACAATTTAGCTATCGGTCTGTAATTAGAAATCTCGTTCCTAATACCTTTTTTGTGAATAGATAGAATAGGTGAAGGAGGTTTTCCACGTGTTTGGAAAACACCCGCTACTTAGAGACCTTTGAAAAAGAATGCGTAAAGGAACAACCAAAGCTTCGATACATGATTTAACCACCGCCGGAGGCACTCCGTCTGGACCCGCAGTGAAATCAAGGGCAAGTTTGTTGATATTAGCAATAATGATCTCATCAGAAATGAGGGGAGATAAGTTAGCAACACATGGATGTTCGCCAATGTGTGTAAAATTGTTAATATCCGGCTCAAAGTCGGAAGGACGAAACGCTCTTTCAAGCATATTGCAGATTTAAAGTTTGTCGCTACGGGAATGACCATCTAAAGACATAGCTGTAGGATAATTGTCAACTTTCTTCTTAATGTTGACAAATTTGTAGAAGGAACGTGGATCACCATATAATCTATAGCGAATATTGATAATATAGTCCTCATTGTGGCACACAGCAAACCTTTGGTGATCCGAAGGGTCTCTAGTTTTAAGAAAGACCTTCCAAAGCCTAGAGTTCTCAGCTCTCTGTTAAACCATGGAGGTGACGTAGATGATACTCTTTGACGCTCGAAAGGAACGCAGGAGGCAAAAACCTCGAAAATCTTAACGTAGAACATGGTAACCTCAGTATCAATGTCATTGTTAAGCAAGTAATTATATTATATATTTTGGTATTAGAGTTGAAATCAAACTAAAATACTGTTATATGCAATAAGTAATTACATTTTTGATTTTATCAATCTACCACACCAACTTTTTAGAGGCGTCTATCAGCTACAGTTTAAGCCACAAAACGACCCGATCGGTTCCGTACTTTTATTTTTACAAGTTATTTTTGCTGAACACTCGATTTTTCTCCAGCTTCCGGCCGCCATATTGGGTCGGAACTCGAGTTCCAACTCTAAAGTCGTCAGGTTCGAACTTTTTAGTTTCTCGAGTTGCACGCACACAAAAAAGGCAGATATCAATGTAAGTTTGTTTTTTGCTGTGATTTTTGGTTTTTTTGGCTCAGTGTATCCAATAAATAATATAAATGGAGGAAATAATAGAATTTTTTATGGAATCTTCCTCAAGTAATGAAACTTCGAGTGTTTTTTTAGCAATCCACGTTTTTATTCAACAAAACTTTCTCAAAGAATAAAGCATAATATAAACATGATCAGCTGATTGTCAAATAATTTACACACACAACTGGCTTTAGATTCTGTTTCGTTCAATTAAAAGGTGTTGTAGCATACGTAGAAACATTTTGTTGCAATTGTCGGCCGAATAACTCTAAACGTAATGGGCCATTGTCCCAATTAAAACTAAAGCTGCTAATATATTCTTTTTTTATACGAACATGAAGTAATGAGAGTCGGAGGAAGGTTACTATAAGCAGCAAATTTCAATAACAACAAGAAACATTCAGTTAAAATTTCATATAGTTATAATATTTCAATTGTACCTACGTTGGATTCCAAACCATTATTTCAACACTCCACTACCTTGATGAGTATATTATTATTAGCCCAGTTATTTTCTTATTACAAAAGGTTTTCTTCAGTTTCAATAAACACAAAACTCTAAACAAAATTAAGTGAAAAATAGCAGAAATCAATTTGACTTTCCCAGACAACATACTTCAAGCATAATAAGAACACATAAGAAGCCATAAAAAGGTATTTGCCTATTTAATTACCAGAATAAAACTCATTTATTACAACTTTGCCATAATTAATAAAACCCAAAGTTGACGTGACAACTGAATACGGGTAGGGGGAAAATACCAGCAGAGAGCCAGTTCCTTAAAATTTCGCTCATAAGATAAGCAAACTCAGTTTACACCGCAGGAGTTATACAATAAATCATATATCTTTCGCTAACTCAATTTAGAGGCAACGTAATTGGGAACAAATACCGCATCACATATCGTTATAGGTAGTACTCATACCCTGTGCCCACCCGGGTGCCCCAAAAGACCTTGGGCAGACGGGTTACAGAAGTTGCCTACACCAAAGGATTTTATTCCTTTTGTCAACTATATTTAGGTAGGAATATGTCGAGCTGTGAACTTTACTTCAATAAAGTTTTGGATCAAGTTTGCTGGTTTAACGGGTTTTACTGAAAACTTTCAGCGCTTTTTAACCAGAGTGAATGAGGCAGAAGTGGTAAGCAGCCCTAAAATTTTACTGTTTTTGCAGAAAAGTCACCCAAAAGAAAACTTTCTCCTTTCTCCTAAAAGATTACTGGCAAATGCGAAGCAGATGTGCACTATGCAGTCTGTGGTAAGATGTAAAAAATTAGTTTGATACGCTAGGCTGAATCTCTCTCTGCTCGGCTAAACTGCATATATCTTTCACCATCTTAAGTAACAATTTCGAGAGCAGTGCCTGCAAACAAGAGATTAGTTTGAAAGGATTTAGTTATGTAAGTCTATTTCTCTGATAGTTTAAAAGAGTTTACAGCTTTTAACTTTCCACTAGGAAATTGTTATTAAAGTCTAATTTAAAGCTATTATGCCAACAACTGGACACAAGGTGGAAAAAATAACTTCAAAAGTAATGATATTTCTCCACCAGTCAACGGTAAAGTTTTAAATATGTAATTTTTAATAAAATATAAAACAATCCAGAAAGTTTCCCACGAATTTGTAGAAGAGCAGGAAGGGTTGTACTCGGCTGTTCTGAGTAGTTTTTACTGGGCTTTCTTGTCGTATGGTAATTTCTGCAAGACAAACGTTCCAAACTTTCCGACTTGAAAAACAATTCTACCATCATCATCACCGAATTAACCCAACTCTCGAAGGTTTTAGTTATTTAAACCACATCAGTCCTCTAGAAGTTTCAATTTCTAGGCCTTCTCAATTTTTCCGACGACTAAGCTGGAGGAAGGCTAGATTTTTACGTCGGCCTTCACACCCTTTAGGGCGCCACGTTCGCGAGACTACGAACTTGAAAAATGGAAGTTTATGAGAGGTTCACAGCGTATTTGGAAGGACTTCGATAACACTGGATTTCAGTTAACAAGTCTTACTTTATTTAACATTTCGCATCAATCAACCTAATATAGATTTCATTCATACTCAACAGAAAAGAAATTCGTAACACTAACTACTCTACACAACACTTCAACGTGATTTCAGAGAGAATTCAGCACCTGAAACTAACCGGCAAAGTATCACGCATTATAACATATATTTAATTATATATCTATATATAGAGAAAATGGAAAGGAGGTACTTATCTTTTTACCATTCGCACATTTTCTTTGATATCCGTTTCCTCCACAGTGGCTCCAATCCTCTGTTTCAATCTCTGACCCCTTTTCTAAATTTCATCGGCTTCTTTCTTCGGTTTCCTTTTGTCTTCGCCACCTTATTCCTTCTCGACTCAATCAAATTTTTACTAGTTTACTTCTACTATACTTTCTTTCCATTTTCTGGTTTTATGTTCAATTTGTTTTCACGATTTTCTTTCTACCGAAACTTTTTATATAAAAGTCGCCCCTATTAGCACTTCCAGCACGTATTCCTGCAAAGTTCTAGAATCGGTTCAGACCGTTTCTAATCGGGTTGCCTTTTTAAAATTCATATTTTGTAATTTTCTTATTATTAGTGATATCAGGAACTCACTGGCATAGTTTATTTTCTTGGAAGATTTTCTTTTCGTCGTAATTTTTTTAAATAAAATATCTTGGAAAAATTTTGTACGGTATACTTCGGGTTACAGGTAATTCGGTTCCTTAAAAACATTCGTGTTGAAGTTGAAGTTTGTTGAATATTTTAAAGTTTCCTGGTGTCGGTGTTGAGGTTAGAAGTGGGGAGATATGTTTATCTGCAAAAGACCTTTCCATGGTAAGTAATACTGCATGAGAACTTAAACCTCGATTACTTTTTAAAGATAAATACATTCATGCTTCTCCATTTTAGATATGATTTAAAGTGTTCGTGCTACTTCGCTTACATAGGACTTCCGGTAAGTAACTCATAATTCATAATTCATTTATTTATTTAACAATTTTACAGTTAAGATCTGTGTCTTTTTCTAATGTGCAAGATACTAAAGACAAGAGTCTAGGAAATAAGCTAATGAAGACACTAAAGCATGTAAATACAATCCGAACTCATCGTAACCAACTAAAAAGAGCGAAGGAAAAAAAGAGATAGAAATATATAGAAATATATCTCATATTTAGAGCAAATTTCAATTAATTAGAGATTAAAAATTCAATTCTTCTTCCTGTTCACGAATTAAGCGTGCTTGAATGAACCGACTCACTTATCAATGGTGGCAACTCACTCCAGAGTCTGACGATACGGATGAAGAAAAGGCGCCTAGTCACTAGATAATTGCGCCTAGGAATAATTAAGTACGATGATCTGTTTGACTGTGAAAATTGTAGAATATCATATAGATAATTAGGGCTACGAGATCTGATAATTTTTAATAACAAACAGAGTGAGCGAAAGTTTAAGTATGTTAGAATATCACACCCCAAGAACGATGAGACAAATTTCGAAACATGATCAAATCTACTCAATGAAAAAATGTATCTAATTATACAGTTAAAAGCAATCTTCAGTTTTCTGGCATTGTTGAAATCCAATTTGCAAAAAACCTCACAATCATAAGTAATTAGGGGTATCGGTAGCGAGCGGGCCAAGTATAGGCGCGTGGAATTAGGAACAAAATAGCCGGTAGTCTAAAGGGAGAGAAATGCTCCATGGATTTTACCCGTGATTGAAGTGAAAGTACTGTTAAGTATAATTCCCAGGCTCCTTACCGACTTCTCATATTTAAGTGAAACACCGTTAATAATAACACAAGGAAAGCCTTCTGTGTCTAATACCGAACGATTAATGAGCAAACACTTTGATTTCTGAGGGTTAAGTCTTGTAGACCATTGATTATATCGCATTAAGATCGCTATTAATACAATAAAGTCCATCCTCAATGAGCCCAATTTGCCTAGAGAGATATAACTGAACATCGTCAGCATAGAGATGTAAACGACTATATTTAGCAACAGAAAATATATCATTAATGAATATTGAAAACAACAATGGACCAAGAATGGAGCCTTGAGGAACGCCGGATGGAACCGAAAAAAAGCGAGATAAATCCTCATTTGATTCCAACGTCTGAAAGCTGTCGATCAGATATGAAAAAATCAACTCCACTGCATGAGACGAGAACTTGAACTTACTGGACAACTTCGATGGTTAACAGTATCAATAGCCTTCGTAAGATCCAGGAAAACTAGAAGTGCCAACATATTATTTTCTATTGCATTCTTAACTATTTCATTTTTCGTTATGTCAATAATCTATTCTTCTTATTTCCGGGATACTATATATAATATTTGCTTGTGTATTGTATTCAATTATCAGATTCGACTAAGTCTGTATCCATGTTTTAGCCTTAATATATATATATTATAACTGATATATATATATACCTACATCTTATTCCGTAGGTGTCTGGCTTCGACCACGATCCATAGGTACTGGGTTAGGAGGGAAATGTTGTGTGATTAATCTCGTTCAGCTCATGGTGCTCCCTAGCTTAGCCAATTAAAGGAAATAAGGCCTGACCTAGCCAAAGACCCTGTTTCCCTAGGTGATACAGGTCTGAATCACCAAAGGAATGTTATTCTTGAAATTAAGCTGCGTTCCAAGATCCTTGAATAAATATATACACCTGAAGTTCTAATAGCTAATATCAAAATGGTGCCCGGGCATACACTATATGACAAAACTAAGGCAACTCATGGTAAAAAACCCATTTTTAATGACTTTATTTTAAAATGACACATCTTTGAATTACAAATTGAATTAAAAAATTTTGAAGTGGAACTTTTTCTCATTTCCTCTATTATTTTGACCATTTATTACATAGTATGGGACAGCTCAAGATTTCAGTTTTTGCAGTCTATTACAATTTCTGTGTGCAGTTAACTGTGTAAATAATGATTTTTTTTTCGAAAATAATTTAACAAAGGGTAATTCTTTTAGATGGTTTGCCCAATCACAATTAGAAAAAATGTTCTACATTATAAGCCTGTTCAAAAATACATTTTCTGCAGTCGACTGCAATTTTTACTCGTGTAGTTAACGCATTGACATATAAATATGGACTGAGCATGTTATTCAACCAGCGTTAAGTTGAATGGCACCACTTTTATATTGCTGCCTCTTTTCCGATAAGCATTCTGTGTCTATGATAAATATCAATTTTGCTCATAAGATACCGAACAATAAAAAGTGATGGAACTGCATTCCCTCTCATTTCCGATAAGTATTCTGTGTCTTGGATAACTGGCCCCACATGAAATAGCAAATTGAGCAGTCCATTTATTAGAAGTCGGTGAGTTAATGTAAATCTATGTGAAAATAGTGTTTTCGATTAAATATTACAGAAATCTTCGAAAAATTTCTTTATTTACACAGTTCACTACACGTGTAGAAATTGCAGTCGACTGCAGAAGCTGTAATTTTAAACAAGCCCATACTCTCTGTTAAATACTAAAGAATATGCATTTTTGAACAGGCCTTTACATTAAATGCGCATGTATAAATTGGAGTCGACTGCAGAAACCACAATCTTGAACAGCGCCTATATCACACATGATATATTCGATGTTGACTAATATCTAGAAGACTACCGTGCAGCTGTTTTTATTAATTTATACACTGAAATTTCTTTTTTGTCTGTATACCAAAATGACAACATCAAATTCCTAAGCACTTTTAGGGGAAAATGCGATTTAAAATTAATTTGAAGGGAAATCATTCACGAAGCATGATAACAAATATAGTTAATATATTTATTACTATAGTGAATTCTGTGTAAATATTTTTCATTTCAAATATTTTTCTAAAGATTAAATGTATATTATATCCTAAGTGTTAATGCGGAAAAACATTTCTTTCTTACTTATATAAGTAGTTTACTCTTGAATGCCTTATGTTACGTGTATGTAACAAACCTAAAATTGTGTAGAAAATCAATTTTACATAGTCCAAAAAAATTTTAAAAATTCTTCTCAGGTTCTTAAAAGTTATCATACATAACACTTGTCGTTTACAACAACTTTTTCTTTTTTGTATGCAATAAAGGGTTAAGATGTTACACCAGTGGGCGGAAAAAGTGGCAGTTTAGTTTACCGCGAAGCTCTCAATTAATAATGTAATATAATAATATTATATACATACATAATATATAGGACTTTACACATATTTTTAATTGTATGTCTGTAGATTTCACTTCCAAGACTTTAATTTGTACGTTCATGAACTTCAGCCTACTTTATTCTACATGAATTTTGGATGTAATTTCTTTAATTAATATATACAAATGTAAACCCAATTTAAAATAAATTAAAATTTGTATGAATTGCGATTTGAATCAAATTATAAAGAAAATAATACAGTGAAAAAAAACGAATTGGAATTTATTGCAAAAATGTGTTATGAAAATTAACCAGTTACGGTAAATAAGCAAGAAAGATGTTGCTTTTTCGTAAACATACAAAATCGTATAAGCTGAACATTTGCTCTTCAGCTTCTATTTCAGTATGATTTTTGTATCCACTACGCCATCAATATTTTTAATATGTATTTTACATATAATAGTTATATAAACCAAGTACTCTTATCTATAATTATACAAAGAAACCTCCCAGTTCCGTATTTCAGCCACTTTTTTATATGGAGTTTTTGAAATTTTATAATGGCAACACTGATCCGCATCAGTTCGGGGTTGTGTTCTTTACTTTGGGGTTGCGTTCCTGGGTAACTTTGGTGTTAAGTTCGGTGTTTGCCACCGATAAGCATGCAATACATGGATTTATTGGAACTTTTTTCATTTCATGATTCTGCATGGAAAATATATTGCAAGTGTCTTTTTACTGCTTCCTTGCATGGGAGGATTACATCTACTGGGGACACCTCTGAAAAAAACGCGCTTTAAAATTTAAGGTGCAAATTGAGGGAACATATAAAAACGTTATGTCACTCATATACCTTCAATTTGTGCAATTGCACAGCGTTCTCCTAGTATCTAATAAATAGGGCTATAAAATACCTTCCATTTTCTCCGGTTTTATTTTTTTTATTGTGTTGTATGTGATTACAAAACACATAAAGTTATAAGTGCCTTAAAGTTATAAAGAAAAAGTAAAAAAATTAAACAGAGATCGTCGTTTAATTAATGTAAACTGAATTCAGTTCAATGTTTAAAAAGTTATCTACCCATTTAAGATACCTATGGTGCTATTGTCTGCACGGCAAAAGGGCAATACGCTGTCTCTTACGCCAAACTCTCACCAAAAGCATTAGTACTTAGGAAGATGGAAAGTTTTTATATTTCGGGCCACATTACCATGACCTCAGATAGTAATAACACGATTCCTCCTCAACAATAAAAGTCACATCAATCATATTTTCACAGCGGAAAGTCGGAAAAGTTCAAATATTGCACGGTTCTAATGTACGCCTAAAAAGTCTCGTCCTCAGCACATCTTGAACACAAAAAAGAAGAAAATTCCACGAAGTTTTTCAATTACTGTGTAACGTGTCGTGACTTTTTACTGTGCTTTTATTTGCTGAAAGTGACAAAATCAATTTTTTCTGCATTTACTAATGGCAGTAGACTGGACTGATATGAAAGTAGCTTCATTAAAAATTTAACAGAGACTAAAAGCCAAAAACAAATCCAGTAATATTTTTCAATACTTCCAGAAATATATATTAAATATTTTTCTTTATATTGACGAAACAGTTAACAGCAATCGCATGGATATGAACAAAAATGGAATATTTTTTAACCAATATAAATTTCCAGTGAGTTTTTCATCAAAGAGAATATTTCAGTAAAGTATTTCCCCTGAGGGATTTATATTGAAACCACTGAAGTTCTTTGGCCATGGGCAGTGAATTAAATTTTCATAAAATCAATAAAATTTTACGCAAACATATAAAACGTATAGAAATGCTATCAGAAATACTCGCTGCTGTATCCAAACCAGACCATCATTAAATCATATGAAAATATGAACAAGCGCCATGCTTGCACAGAAAAGGATAGACAGGTACCGGATCAAAACACAACACTAGGCTAGAAAATTCAATATTTATTTTTTCAAAATAAAAGAAATTATAAAAATAAAGGTTCAAATAAAAACTCTAACAAATAATAATGAACATTTCAGAAAAAAGAACCTCAGTCAAATTAAAAAATTAATAAAACATAAAAGAAAAGAAAGCAAATAATAAATCAGAAACTCCTGGCTGAAAACTTTAAAAATCTTGTTAATCTTTAAATGAAAAAACAGAGCAATACTTGTGTTGACAATGCTAAGGAAACTACAATAAAAGAAAGTAAATCAAAATTAAAATACGAAAAATTAGATTACTCTTTCACTTTCACTGATTTGAGGTATCGACCTCTAAAGTATTGATTTTCAATTGAATGAGAATAGCCAACTCGTCTGAAGAGGATAATTACTATTCTTTCCAAGTAAATTCCTATACTTCAACAGCAATAATTCGTGTATTAGGAGCCTGACACCTTCCATCTTCCTCATTTTATACGGCAAGCAATAAACACTTAACAGCCTACAGCTCTCGGACAAGGCAACACTGGGCCAAAAGTAGAGAAAAAGCCTTGGTTTGAATCTACTTACATAAGGCTGAAAGCATCAACAAGCAATATAGATTATTGGCTGATTTTCAATGTGTGAAGAAATTAAAAAAATTTTAAATTTCTGATTTTTGGAACATTGATTTAGTAATTTTTCCGGGCAAAAATAAAATCAAATGACACCAAATGTTACCAGTTAAAGCCATGGATAAAATTGATTAATCAAGTGATCAATCTAATTTCACGGACCATGAATATCTGCTCTTTGTTTAGAATTATTTTTTCTTTGTCTTATTTATAAAGAGGATCTTCCTGCGGCGAAGGGAGTCCACAGCGATTCCCAAATCCTCCTCGGAAGGGCATCGTTCTGTCCACCTCCGTTTCAGGCACATCCGGCCACGAGAAGTGTGCTGGGAAAAGCACGTCAACTATTGGGGTCGTTTCTTCTGCGCTCATTTTTCCAATTCTGTAACCGAGATCCCAAGGATCGGCATTAACCTCCTCCACAAGCCTTACTCCTGTTAAAAGGACGCTTGTCCTGAAGAACTCCAAGTACCGTGCGCCATTCAACGTTCCTTCGAAGAAAAATGGTCCAATCAACTGCGAGCTGAAAATTCCGCATCACACATTCATATCCCATCGACGTTAAGCATCCACTTGTCGAATCCAATGTGGATTTTCGGCACTCCAAGAGTAGCAGTTGTGCCTGTTTACAAGACCCATGGGCCACATTGTGAAAGGTTCATTCTTCAGCAAACAGGACTCGATGGAAAAAGATACAGCCGTGTTCGAGCTTGTGTAAGGCCCAACGCAGAATTCATCTCGGTTGAAGTGATCATTACCTGATAACTCTTGTACAAGCATGATGTGGCAAGGATGATACTTCCCTGAATATAATATTCTCTGAACTGTGACCCTTGGAACACCAATTTCTTTTTCGACTTCTCGCAGACTGCTGCGAGGGTTACGCAAGTACAGTAACTGTCAGTAGATCACTATTATCTGTATCGATACGATTAACTGTGATTTAACGATTTCGTTTTAGGTGATCTTTACGAGCACGTTCTTCCAGATGTCGTATTGTAATACGAAATGGCCACCTACGAACCGAAAATTGATGTCTATACAGTTCAATTGCTGCAGCATAGTTGTGCTGTGCATCTCCAAGAACCAATAAAATATCTACAATTTCATTCGGTTCGTAATCCATGATCACCGACCGATGTGATGTTTTATACTTAACTCAACTTTGGCATTAAAATAGAAGAAAATTGTTCCCAGGAAAATTAATTTACTTTAAACTGTGCAAATTGTCAAACCTGATATACACTCTGCATAAAATCGCATACATTGGTGAACATGAATTACACATTGGAGGCTAAATATCTCGGAGTAACTCTTGATGATAAGCTAAACTGGAACCAGCATATTGACAAAACTATCCAAAAGGCCACGGCAGCTCTGTGGAACTGCAGAAGGCTGGCTGGAACGACATGGGGACTCAAACCAGGCATCATGCTCTCGCTCTACAAATCGGTAGTGAGACCCATGATCACCTATGCCTCAGCGGCTTGGTGGGCAAAGTCTACACAGAAGACAGTCGATCTCAAGCTGAATAAGCTTCAAAGACTGACATGTCTAAGTGTAACTGGTGCCATGCGCACCACATCGA
>QYTT01088051.1:48212-91522 GCA_006980735.1 Dasypogon diadema | reverse complement strand
GGGTCGGATATTTGAAAAAAAGAGAACGCTTGTGCAAAGTTTTCCTTTTTATTGTTTATTATTATTTTTAAATATTATTTATCCTCCTGAAACTTTAATATCATTACAATTTTAAAATACTCCCCAAGTAGGGTACGTAGGCAGGTCAGGGGGGGAGGGCTAAAGGCCTAAAGACACTACTCCCAGCGTTCATGGAATCTTCTTGATGGCCTCCCAGGAGAGGAATGAAAACAAAAAGAAAACACATTCAGATTATTATCACGAAGTTCTGGGAGCTCAGATAGATACCTAACAATTCACACACAGACTACATACCACTCCAAAAGGTTTGAGGACTATGGAACCGGACAGATTTAATTCTCCGCCTGGCTACACAAGGGGATCAAAGATCGATCAAGATGTTTACAGTGCATCCTACAGGACAACAGCATCTCTGAGTGAACAAACGACAATCCTCCAGTTGGAAGTATGCACGTTATTGAGCTTAGAAATGAGAAATCTAATCTCAAAATGACTTGAAAACGACTTGAAGACCTTTGCAGTATCAAAAGTCCAGGCTAAACTGAGAGAGTTAGAAACTTATCAATAACTTGGGATGCCAGGATCAGATGACACTGTGATGTGAATTCCAGAACACATCAACTAATCAAAGGAGTAAGTGATTCTCTGGCAAGCAGAGTCTCTAGGAGGAATTTTACTAGGCTAGAGATGATCTTTGTTTTGGCAATGACGAAAAGTTGACTAGAATTGGATCAGGCAGCATTGTCTGATCACAGAACCATTCAACTTGTGCTGGAATATCGCTCCAGTGAGAAACACTGTAAGGATTCCTCGGAGCACGGATGTAGCGCAGTGCACAGAGCTGTTGGAGAGGAATCTGAAGAAAAACATGAGAAAAAGGAGTGCGAGTGAGCGATGCTATTCGCGTGCATTGTGGGAGATATGTCCTCTTCCTTCAGTAGACGATCAGGACCACACTCCCTGGTGGAATAGGAAACTAAAGAGCCTGAAAAATGTGATGAGAAGAGCCTTCAACTATGCCATGAGGAGTAATGAACCGCTGGTTTTGGGAAGACCATAAGACGAAGAAGAGAGAGAAGTGAAAAGAACTCTTCGAGGATAAAAAAAACGGAGCCGTGAAGGGATTTCTGCTCGAATATGGAGACTATCTCAAGAGTTATTAAACTGCAGAAGAGTTTAAGTTGCATAATCACAAGACCACCACGAGTTTGGACCGGAATGCGGCACAAAGGATGATGTCTTTGAAGAGAGCCAAAGACAGATGGCTTGGTACCTTTTAAATCTCCGGGCCTATACGGAATATTCCTTGCCTTATTACAGTGGGACAAAAAGGCCATCCCACCATAACTTCGGGTAATATTTATCACCTATCTTGCGACCGAGTATATATCTGTTCAGTGGAGGGAAACACAAGGAAGAGGGATAACGCCGAGACAATGGAAAAAGTACTGATGGAACCTTGTGAAGATTCTGACAGAGATCTTTACGGCTGATTTCGTTTTTGGATGCACCACCACTCTTCGACAGGTTTTTAGGGTGGAATGATTCTATTAAACTTGAGCCGGCAGTATCCCTAAAGATTCCCCCAAAGAATATTGACGACACCAACAGAAAGAGTTAGTCACATTTGAATAAAAACACAAACCTAAAACATTTTTTTTTGTAATCATTTGAAAAATTCATCGCTTTCTCTCTACCTTAATCTATTCGTAATGCACAACAACAAGAAAGTCTTAAATATTCTATAAAAAAAAAGAAAATCACTTGGTATGGTGGTTGTTAGGCATAATCCCATTCAGGAAGAACTTTTGCAGATTGAGTGTCATCAGTGTTCCCCCACAAATCCTCAACGTAATTTTTCCTGACTGAGCGAACATTCCTTCTCGGTTTAAAACGTATTTGATCCAAAGACTGCACAGTAAGATTAGGTGAGTATTGGACATTCGTAAATGGTCTATCTGCAAAAATCGTAAAGTTATTCTAAAAAAAAAATGCTTGTCAACATCCCCAATCGATTTTCTACCTAAAAACGAATACAGCAAATAAAAACTCTAACGACACAAGGACAACACAATGACTATGACTACATCAACTAAATATTAGCTTCAGATGCATTTAAGGACTGCTGACGCAAGGCGAATGTCGTATCATCTACAAAAAAAAAACAATGTTAAAAGCAACAATTCAGACATCACCGAACACAAAAACACAACAACGGACTTATGTAGTAAAAACTCATCTTACCAGGCGTTCGGAGTCCTTCCTGGATCCTGTAAAATTCTGCTAGTTCTTTGGCACTGCAAAGTGGTGTATCCACTTGTGTTGTCTCGTCGAATTTGGCATAGTCCACTTCATAGGCTTGCCGATCCTTATTGTACGAGACAACTGGATCGAATCGGTGTCCCCATAGAATTTCAGTGTTCAAATAACTTGATCGGGCCTGGGTCGTTTGCCCAGTGGATTCAACAGTTCCTTCAAGTATGACGACAATTTCGAATTTGTCTTGAATTAGATCAGATGCCGCCATATTGTAGAGGGGTGAGTCAGCATTGATTTTGTGCACAATAATCATTGGCCAAATGAAAAATATATCCGAACCGCAAGAATCGATGCCCACATCCAATTCCATCTGGTACTGAGGCATTACTTCGCCCTCCTTTGTCGACTTGGTCTTGAGCATTTGTGCCTTTATGCTAGCTCCGATGATGTGGCTCTTCCTCATATCGCCCACCCTAAACATAAAATACAATTCTCCATCCCTTTGACATATCACAGCAGATTTCGAGAAGAGCAGTGTCTGTGTCCTCTGTTTCGAACGAGTCATCTTGGCGAACACTATTCCTGCCATGAAGGCCTGCATCATGACACCGTAAATGGATTGGATGCACATGATGAATATAGCCTCAGGACACTCTTCGGATGTGGTACGTGCACCATAACCGATAGTGTGTTGTGTTTCTATTGAGAATAGGAAGCATGATGTGAAGGAGTAAATTTCAGAAACACAAGGTGCCCAGCCATTCTCTTCTGCAGAAGAAAAGATATCCGATTAAAATACACACTTGGAAGTCAGTGGAATATAATGATCATACCTTGTTTTGGTGGAAGATGCATATCCTCTAGGTCACCATGAGTGAACATTATAAGCCACCAGATGACGCCAAAAAGTAACCACGAAAGGATAAAGCTAAGGGCAAAAATAAGTAGGGTCCATCGCCACTGGGAGTCCACCAAAGTCGTGAAGATATCCTGTAGGAAACGAATTCGCCTTTTAGATAGATTCTTTTGTATTATATTGCATTCGCCATTTTTAAATACTGCTCGGCGTCGCAATCTTCTCATGCTACCTGGCCGGAAATTTCGGCTTCTGTAAAAAGCAAAAAAAAGAAATATTAGCAGTTGTAGCTACTTAATTTATAACAGATTAAGGTTATGCAAAAAGAAACCGTATAGACAGTGATTTAGTGGTATCAAGTGTCGATACTCTGGAGCATCGATATATTGTTGAATATCTTCTTCATTTTTACCACTACTGCTGGACGCGTTGTTGTAAGAAAATTCCTAATCTGATTTTTTATAAAGTATTTCTTGCTGTTTACAAAGGAACGAATCAGAAGGTGTCCTATTCAAAAAACAAAAATACATCAAAAAGATTGAAGTAGGGCAGAGGCAAGCTAGGATAAAGAAAACGTCTTACACACGATGAGTAAATGGCAAAAAACGCTACAGATTGAACCGTGGATTGGTAGGAAACACAACGAAATGAATTACCACAGCATTCCTAAGTGGATACGATTGTTTTTGGCATTATCTCCTAATGGTTGATAGGGGCGATTCGTTGGAGTACCCCCCTGGAGTACGGACATGGCAGAAACGTCGCCAAACTTTCGCTATTTGTCTGCAACCCCGTGGACGGACGGAAGAACAAATGTGGAGTCGAGGCCGGACCGGACCGGTTATCATCAGACAGCATAGTAGGGTTTATGCTGGAGAGCAAGAGCCACTGTTCGCTAGCGGCCAACTTCGTGGAGGATACTGTTCGCACAAAGGATCGAGAGGCCAAAAGAAGAGCTACATCTAATCAAATGTCCCAGCCCGAAGTAATGTGGTGTCCAAAACGAAGGGTTTTAGTCGACAGTCCAGTCAAACTTGGTTAGGAGTTCGACATAGCCTGAAGTTGAGGGTCCATAAATTGGACTTCCTCTCCAAAGAGCAGCGACGAACAGAAAAGTATTTTGGTGGAGCAGGAAAAAAGTCAAAGGTCCAGGACAAATCATGCCGAGCCATCAGTCTCACCTTTCTAAAAAAAAAAAACAAACAATACCACAAAGGATACCTAGGACATCAATAAAACCAAACAAACAAAAATCCTTTCACAATATTACCTACAGGCTATCTACACTTCGATGATTTCTACGTTTCCCCGGCTCCCATTCTATCGGATCGAGATCCATATTTTCTCCAGACCACTAAAACTCCATTTACAGAGCAAATTTGCATAGTTTTAGCTACACAAACGACAATGGTATCAGATTTACTGTGTGTGATTGATAATCCTGTCCCCGAAAATATTTACTTAATAAAAATCGTCGTGGACATAGGTTCCTCTTCACTGAATTGACGAATTGAGACTGTCTTTAAGGCGGCAGCTCACTCAAGTCACAGGTTTTGATAAGATAAGAAGCAATGACAAATTGTCCAGGTAGATAACTGTCGTCTATCTTTTCAGATAGATAAATAGGCCGGAATTAAGGTGTATTTGCTTAAGTCTTAAAAATCCAAAAGACAATTTTGATATGGAGTTGGTCGTTTGTGTCGTGTTTGAGAGTTGTTTTGAAAACATTTCCGCGTGTGATGTGGCCCACTCTCTGGAACCCGAGTCCACAAGCGTCAATATTTTTATATTGCCATACAATGCAATAAATTAGTCCCCTGCTGTTGTTACCTAATCAAATTGAATCATATTCGTTCACTGCACCAACCCATACCATTTCAGGAGACCTGACATTGAAATATTTATCTTTGCCGAGTTCACACCCGCTACGGCAGCCAGCAGTAAATATTAGTATTTCTCGGTTGCTGCTGTCACCCTGGCTCACTTTATATTTACTACTCTTCTCTGATGTGTGCTCCACAGATTCTTTGGTTTCTTTAGCCAGGTATTCTACAGATGGATGCCCCGGTAATATTTACGCGACGACGGACGGATGAAAATGTCGCAGTGTCTTATAACGTCCGTTTCCAATGTCTTGACGCTCGCTCTTGGGAAAGGCTGAATGCGCGCGGTTTAGAATGAGGCTGGGCTAGCTTTTCACTATGCAAACTGCGCGCACCCAGTCTTATGCAAATTCAACAAGTGTCGAGTGTCGTTTTGCATAATTTTACTAATGTTCAGGTCGCAATTTGTTGACTGTGTAGAGTGTGCAATCTGAATCGTGTGGCATTTTTGTAATGACTTACATGTGACGGGGGCTACCGCATACTTGGGGCTACTTGGATATGTAAAGAGATTCATTTTCCTTCAGGTTGATATTATTAGTTTCCTTTAGGGGAACAATCGATCAAATAGAATCTTTTGTGAAATCCTAAGAAAGATACAAGCTTAAATTTAAATCGGAATTGAAAATCCAATGGAGTTTGTCGCTGACAATATTTAAATTCCTCCAAGTGAGGTAGAATCCACAAGCACTCCATTAGGTCTGTTAACAGAAGACATCAACCAATACGAGGATCACCGATCTGATGACCTGCTATCCAAATCTAGACAGCAACAATTGGTCAAAGCTCTTCAGGACCACTGTTCTTCGGATTCTTCGGTCTGACCGGATGCAGTCCACTGTTAGAGATAGACTCAAAGGAGGAATCCATGCTCGTGGAATCAGTCACCAACAGGTTCCTGGTCAGAGGAGAGACAATCAAAGATCAGCAATCTAAGAGTCAATAAGGTTTGTCTACCGTTTTGCACCGTAGCACAGCGGCTACTGCCTATCTACAATCCATCTTTGAAAAGGACGCATTAGACATTGGATACATTCAGGAAGCTTGGACTCCATTCCTGAAGACAAATTGCAAGTCTTTTGCAATCATGGTCCACGTAGCCCTAGAACCCCCATTGCAACAAAGGAAACGAACGAACTGTGGCTCTTTATAACTATCAATACTGATGGTGATATTAAAACTATTGAGAAACCTAACGAATCGATGTCACATAAAGTGTGTGCACTTGTCTCATGGAACATTCACACATTATACAACATTTTCAACCTCCCATTTCAAAAAAACTGAAAGAATTGTTCAAACACTACTGAGACTAATGCATGAAGGATCATCAATAGTTTCCTATGAAATGCTCATCTAATGAGGAGTTCTTTGGTGGTATGAATAATTTTCTGTTCAGCGATTTGATACAACTACCACCAGCTAGACGAGAGGGGGCGGGAAGTTAAGTGTTTGAACAATCTCTAAGATTAATATCAGCAACACGCTTAATACTATTATTCACACTTGTCGAGTTGAAGAAGAATTTACTGGAGAGTTCTAAGTTCTCAATTTAAAAATCATTGCGAATCTACCATAAAAATACCTCTTGCAAAATTCATCTGGTGGAGAATGAGATAGTGACTTACGCTTGAAAGGCCATTAGAAAGCTAGGACATAGGTATCTTGAACCCCAGTGATCTTAAGAGTAAGACTTACTGTAGTAGATTATCAAGTCTGAAAATCTGCGAACATTAATCCAACCCTAGAGGTGTCTATATAAATACTATTATTTCCGTAATTAATAATTGCAGTATGATCAACTTTTTGTTTAGTTTTTAGATGAATACCACAGGGATCTATATGCAGGCCTTTATTTTTCCTCTACTACTGACCCTCTTCTATTTTCTGATGAGAACAAAAAAAAATATTTCGCTCTATTTTTTAAGACTACTATTCCTAAATTTTGGGAGCGTAAATTAGGTTCCCAGAAAATTTGAAACTTCTACTGGATAATTGTATTTAAATTGTGAAACTAATAGAATACAAAAAAAAAATACGATAATTAATCTCACATGCAAAAGTGACGCAGAAAGGTTTAAGTTTTACGTCAGAACGTAAACACATGACTGCAACTCAAAGAAGAACTTCCTAAGAACTCCTGCATCTCACCATATATTCTACCTCCTCATCAAAAGGGAATCCAAAACCGTCCTAATGAAAGTACAAAATTTACCTTTTTCCAATGGAACTGTTCGATGTTTTCAAGGGCTCATAATATATCCCAGGTGAAGGTGATGAATTTCCATTTATCATAGGATTCCTCCATGGATTCGGAATTAAAATTTGATCATCACGATTTGTTGGTGAATCTGAACCACTTAACACTTTAACACCAGTTAAATTCATTTTTTTTTTCTTTTTTCAGTTCCAATATAGAAAAACTCTGGGGGCAAAATTATTAAAAAATAACGGCCAAATTCTAACGCTAGCTAGCACCACTGCTGACGATGGTACAACACTATCATTGTCACCCACTTAGCCGAGAGATCCAAACTACCTCCCTTAAACCAACGATCTTACGATCTTACTTCATTCAAACTCTCCAGAAAACTGTCACAAAATCTGTGATACCTTCTCCATATCTGTGGAAATATCTCAGATTTCAAACAAAAGAGATAAACTCACGATCACAATTCCCCGTTTATCCAAAAGTGCTAACGAGATGTTTTCGGTCGTGGAACAACATCACCCTCGAGCACATGACACGATTATTGGAATTTTATGAGAGTCGTTACCTGCAACAATAGGAGGTGTTTGCACGATCATCATATGTTAATGTGATGAATCTCCGTACTTTGGACATCAAAACCATGCCAATTATAGAAATTGTTGGCCATTGCCATTGGATTGCAGCTGAATCTCCATGATAAACCCATCCGCAAATATTTTTCATCATCGGGAAATATTTACACCCTCCAGTTAGCAGTGATCGCGGAAAATTGATAAATGATCGATTTGCACTATGTTAACTAAACACCTCCTGTTGCTAATGTGATGTTTGAATTTTAAAAACAGATTCGATCTGGACTATTTTTAGCCCAAGAATGTTATATAAAAGCTGTGAAATTATTATTTTTTGGATGAGAATAAGCTGTAGAGCTTACCTGCAGCTGCTCTGTCTGCTGAAATTTCTTCCACTTCCTGTTGTCCCACATCGGTATAAACTAGTTGGTCGACTTGGAATGATCGTGATAGGTAATAGATTTGGATTACTTATAACGCTTTCCAGGGAATCAGGTTCCTCTTCGATTGTGAATTGCCTTTGAATACATCTCTCCTTACGCTTTAAAAGATCCTCAGATTTTTCGGTTTCGTTTGTTTTCGTTGATCGATTGAAAATGTGGAATTTCATTCTTCTTTTGTTTTAAAAATCTGGAAATATTCAAAAGATTAATTAATACCACTTAAATGATTCACATTCATAGTAAAAAAGAAAAAATCCTTAAACCTGTGAATGCTCTGAGACGATCCCAAAGATCAACTTACGATCCATGTGACTATTGCCTTGATTTTCTTAAATGGATCTAGACTATTACAGTATAAAACCAGATACCAATACAGAAATCTACTTTAGTAAGACTCTATATAACCTAGAGCCGGGAAAAGAGCAACCTAAGATTGATTGATTGCCCGCTTAGGGACTGGGTGAGATAGTAGCTCATTTCGCCGTATTTCCTACCGATCCACAGTCCGATCTATGGTGGTAGTCCGGCAATCCGCCATCCTCCTTCCCCGTTGTCCCCTATCTCTTGCCGTCTACTCATGGGTTTTTCTTCCTTCTTGGTTTGTTTTCAACCGAACTCGGCCATTTTAATGTATATGGTTTCATTTCTATCATAAAGAGTCCAATTAGAATCACATAGGCCACCCTGAGGCACGTTATCTCTGCAAGGAGGCTGTCGCTTTAAAGACTGCACCTCGATCTGTTCCCCGAATGTGAGTTTAGAGTCAATCATCACCCTCAGGTACTTGGCTGTTGGTATATACCTTACCAAGCATAAGATTACCGTCATAACAAATCCCAAAATAGAAAAAAATTTTACAGAATTAATCAGTAAACCAATGATAGTATACCACACATGTGTTCTTTCTGGCCTGCTTAAGTAGAGCTACATGACATCGATATATTCACATCACAAACAATTTGATGGCACGGTATCAATGAAGAGGTTGAATAGTAGCGGATCGAGCACATAACCCTGTGGAACCCCCTCAGATGATCACCGTCGAATTCGGAAAATCTTTTCCGAATCTTTTCTTTAAATGGCTGATGGCCGCCAGCGATAAACATGTCGATCAGAATAATATTAAATGAACTATATCTATAGTTAATAGCAAATCTGTAAAGGAGAATCTCAAGAAAAAAAGAAAAAGAAACAGAAAAAATTTCATCGAAATTGAAAAGAGGAAGAGATAGTAATGTGGAATTACAACTCAGACACCCTCTGCTTCCCTTTTTTTCACTTGTTTTCATGAGACATTATCCTATCTTTGCCCATATCACAAAAAAAAACAACAGAAGAAAAAGACAAACTTTATGTACTCACGATTGGTACACAAAATTTGATCCTATTTAGGGATGATAATTAGAAAGTTACAGAAATCTGTCTACGATTTTAAAATTATAATAAAACCTCAAGTCGTCTGGTATGGAAATATTCTGTTAAACTATGCAAATTCCATGGCTCTGCTTACGCACATCATCGTCTAACCATACGAGAAACTTTCTTGATATGATGATACCAAAAGGCGTGGCCAATAATAAATTAAAAGATCTTCCAAATATGTATTTTACCTGCCTATTTTCAAGCACCCTCCTTCCTATTCGTGTGTACACTAGATGTTAATTTAAAAAATATATATATATCACTAGAAATAACAATTCGCTAATTAATAGGAAGAGGAAATGAATTCGTCTGGGAAATTTTTCTAATAACCACACAACAAAACAAATGTAGTGTGGAAAATAACCAGAGTTCAGCTCTCTTTACGCGGCCAATACCTTTTATTGCACATTTCCTACTCAAATAAATTGTAAACAATTGTAATACGTAAGTAATTGACAGACCATATAATGTTTATGGCATTTATGACGCTGTGATAACACTTAAAGTACACAAATCTTTTTCCCGATAAAAGACGATACTAATTGTCTTATCAAACACACCAAGAGATCGAAGAGGGTTCAGGTGCCGACTCACCTACAACAGCATTAAATCAAGATCTGATCTGTTTGTCATCTTTGATGGGATATTGATTTTTTTTTTTTTTGAAGTATTTAGAAATTGTAGAAATTTTATCAATTGTGTGATTCTAAGAGTCAGATATTTGGGTCATTAACAAGAGTAAATTGAAGTGTGTGTGTGATTTGATTAGATATGAAACAAGTGCAATGTTTGATTAAAAGTACAATGCAAGGATACAAATGCGACTGTTAGCAACGGATTAAAATATGTAATAAAAAAAAACTTTGTGAAGGTAAAATAAAGTAAAAACAATATATGTAAATCTAGATCCTTGTTCTAACCTTCCAGATGTGCCCGCTTGGAAATTATAGTGGCGATCTTATAGAATTTTATTTTCAAATGGATCGTGTATTCATCTGATTCATCTTTTTTGTAGCTAGACCTCAGTGATTCGAAAAGCACAAACCTATTAGGACTATTGAGTAAGGATGCTCTCGAAGTGTACTCTGTTTTTATATTCATCAGTCGTGAATGCAAAATTTTCTAATTTTTAGGGGATGCCACTTAGCCAAATATCCAGGAAGAGAAAGGAATGCAACTTCTCGATGAGGCACAATCGTTTTTATTGAACGTAAAGGGAGGGGATCTGTAAAAGGTGTATGGGATCCTGCTCAGAGGCCACACTCACTCATTCTCTCAAAACAATGGAACTTCGAATAAAAGAAAAAAAGTTTATTACGTTGACGACTTAGGTATTGATACTTGATATTCTCGAATCGTCGCCATAAAACCAGGAGGTATCTTTTGATCTATCCGCAGACCAGATCCGATAAACAAACTCAGAATTCGTTCCGACGGATACGTTCCATTAGTCGGACCTATGCATTCAGTCAGCAACTGAGCGAATCTAATCCGGGGAAATCTGATCCTCTGATCGGCGAAGAGCTAATTCCGAGGGAGACTGATGAGAAAATTCCACTGGATTTACAGGACAACTTAGCTGAAAGTCTTCAGTAAGCCCAATTACTCAATGGCTACAATCCAGAATTTTTATTTTATTAATTTTATTATCCTGTTGGAAAAAACTCTATCTTTCCTAGACGCTAAGAGAACACGCCACCAGGACTTCATGACACATGAGCTATCGCATTATTCCTTGAGCCCTCACTCAACGTCTTTAGGCAATTATAAAAAAGTGAACTATAATTTTTACTAGCATGATAATATTCAAACCTGGATTAGCTTCTCCTAAAATACTTTACTAGAAACCGAATTTCTCTATGGTTTCAAAAACAAAAAACATTCTTTCCATCAAAAGCGCCCTTTGATACTCTTTCAACAATAATATGATAATAAAAACATAAAAAAAGTAAAATAAATGTAAATTCATGTAACTTACTTCGAAGTGTTAAATATGATCTCCTTTCCGGTCAAAACAAAAAAAAAACAAAAACAAATACAACAGAAAAACGAGTACAATAAATAAAATTCACACAACAGTCACATCACAAATCTTGAAAAATTTATCTTTCCTGAGTGCCCACAAATCTATAGCTTGTCTCGATTACATCTTATATAACAACACAAAACACGTGCTGAACACCAATTAATGTCTTACAACAAGAACAAAACGCTATTACATCACACAGCACTTTTGGAATCACAAGTGTCTTTTTCTTTTCTACAGAGGATATTAATTCTTTCGCTTGGATTTGTATTAAAAACACAAATTTTTTATTTATTTTTATCCAAAAAAAATTTATTTTTGTATATTTGTTGCGTTTATCTAAAGAAAAAAAAAACAACTTCTTTTCTCGCCTATACACAAGTAATAAAAAAGCAAATATCACTCTTGTTTTTCTTATTGTTTACTCTTAAATAACTAAATTAAATAATCCTCTAAATTTGAGTTATATAAAAAAAAACAAACGTTAAAGTGGAAAATATTCTGCAAAAGTTCACTTCCTCCTTTTTTACAAGTATTCTTACAGCGATAATAAAAACGGTAAAAATTCGATTCCTTTGATCAAAAAACTTTTGCAAACAAAAGTCCTTCTTTTTTTTTTGACTATTTCATGCTCGCAAAATTTTCTCTCTTTCTATTCTGTTCTATTTTGTTTTTTTGTTTTTTTCTTTTGTTTCTTGTGTGGGTATATCACTTTTACTAACTTTATTTTATTTACATTTTACTATAGATCAAATTTTTACAGTACAACACACTTCTGTCCTTTTGTGCTCTGTTTTGTTTTTTTTTTTTTTGGTTCATCCCTCGTTTGACTGCACACCGACACTTTTCATTTCGGCTTCAAACGGACTTAAACTAGTGGAAAACACGACGACGACGACGACGGAAGGAGAAATTGCACGCACCGCAAAATTTCTCTAGGATTTGATTATGTCCAGGCAACCAGTTGCGATTCAAATTTACCGTTATCTGCAAGAAACATTAAAATCACATTTTAAAACACTATTTCCACCCCCCAACAAAAAAAACAGTCGCTTGATCAAATGCAGTTTCCCGATGCTATCTTAGAAGATTCCCAAGATTGTACCAGCCGCGCACATCTCATACAACCGATTCGTCTGATATGTTCGAAACGTTTGAGTGGTGGCAGTTAACACCTCCAGACTAGCCGCCCCACCGGCTGTTCCGGCGGTTGGCGGTGCGTACTTTTCTAGTGAAAGCCTACATTAACTGTTTACGATCAGTGAAGAGCTTTTTATCTTTTAATTCGCGACATCATAGATACTTGACACTTGAGGGGCTCGGGGGAGGGTGTAAGAGTCACCCACGAAATTGAAATTAGATCAGAACCCCCGAGGCGATCACACCTAAGGCCAAGTTCGTGAAAATTTTCGCGGTACTCCTTCTCCGATATAATTCTTCCTAATTACGGAGAGATCAATTTTAGTTTCTGTGCTAATTACTGTGACGAGACCGCAAGAGGAGAACAATAGACCGGCGAGGGTTTATTAAAGGCAGGCAGAGTGGATTCATGCGATTTGACAAGTAATTAGTCAGTGTTATCGTGGGATCAGGCGCAACTACAGATCCATGTTAACTGATGACTTTTGAGATACAAAAAGCCGTCTGTAGGTGATCGATCAGGCCGCAAGACTTCCTTAAAACCGGGAGCTTAAGTACTGTCAGAGATTTAAGACGTGGATCCCCCAAATGAAATCCTTGTGAAATGATTAGAAAATTAAGTGATCTACTTAAGTAGCTCTATCAAAAATTGAGCATTTTGTTTTTTTTATTATTTTTTTTAATGAATCGATAAGAATCGTGCTGAGAATATTGTTTGAGGCAGAATATTTTCAAGAATTCATTTCTAAACTGTGCAGTCTGCTGATGCAGAAATTGAGTCTGCTGCAGAAATTCTTCATTCAGTTACCATTGCTCAAACAGGCATCAGAATCCCAATCCTTGATGGAATGGAGAACTAGAGAGCCTGAAGAAAGGGATGAGAAGAGCTTTTAATCTTGCCATGAGGAATATTGAGTCGCAGGCGTAGGAAGACTATGAGGCAAAGAAGACAAAGCTGAAAGGGTCTCTCCGACGACAGAAAAGGGATTCGTGAAGGGATCGACTGCTCGAATATCAAGTCCATCTTAGAAGTCAGTAGCCTGCAGAAGATAGTTACTAAGGGCCTGGGTTTCTTCTAGATATAACAGGAAAAATAGCGGAAACATTGAAGGAGATGAATTCTAATGGAGGAGGAAAGCTATGTCTCGGAAGGATCTGGAACCGTGCGTAAACACATAGCCACGAGATTAGACAAAGGATAAATGAAATTTTCGTTCGATTGAGTCTTAGATTGGTTTAAAAACAACACGTTCTTAGCTCGATGCCCTTTCAATCGAGTTCATAATTTTAAAATACAAGGACCTAGTTACGAACCTACTGGCATTTATCAATAAGTTAAAGGAAATAATCATAATAAGTTATTGCAACAGCAAGTGGTTCGGAATCCACAGTAAATTAAATCAAATCAAATCAGTAAATAAAATTTATCAGGCTTTTAACAAGCCAATTAATCCAAATTTAACTCGAATTTTACACCATTTAGATGGGATATTGATCATGAGAGATTAACACATTTCTATGGTATTGGATTAATACCTAACATTTTTTCCCAGGTTCAAGGGAAGCACGTTTTTTACAAACCACCACCACCACCTTTATTACCATTCTACCTGTTAGTAGTGCTATTACTAATCTAAAGAATCGATACTTGATTTCATCAATCCTTACCTGAAAGACTTCCTTTTGAATTTTGTCTGAGCGGACATGGATGCCAAATTAGCAACGAAAAGGAAATTACAGCTTCCTACTCACGTACAGTAAGTAGATTAGAATTCTTAGAGAAATTTATAAACTCAGAATGGTTATTCTATTCAAGGTTACGTACAAAAATAAATAGGCTAAAATGGGCAATAAGTGTTATAGACGACTATCAAGAAGGGTAGGGTTGTGCATTATATCTAAAACTAAATCACTCACTGAGGCACTAGGGCGGAACGCATAAATACTTTCCACAAAGGTTATAATAGCATATGAAAAATTTATAATTCAAGTGTTATACCTGAATAGGTATTTTCAAGATTCTTGATTCCAGTCACAATCGCAGAAATTGACAGGTATGCTCTTGAAAGTCCGGAACCTAATTGGTCATATGGTTGTGCATATGAATGGAAAACTGGTCATAAAAGACGATAACGCTAACTACTTGTCGACCAAGTCAATTTATGCAAATAGCACTGTCTCAAATTCAATGTCAATTAATATAATAAATTTTATGTATATAAACAGTCTAACCAAATATTCTCCTCCGTTGGTTCTGAACTGAAATTTATTCAAGTCATCATCGATACTGAGTTGAAAAAGTGATAAAAAAAGCATATTGTCCCCCTGGTAATTTTGTTGTGGAACATTTTGAGGAATTTGTTAATAAACTTTGTTATTTGATACATTCCTATAATAACACAAGAGTTGGGAATGACTTTAATGTTAACATTTTACAAAACAAAAACTCGATTAACTTCAGTAAAAGTACAAGTACCGAAGGTCTGATTACTTTAGCGTAATTATAAGTACCGCATATATAAAAAGTACTTGTAACTAAATACTACTAAAAAGTGCTGAGCACTTTTTAAAGTACTTTTTTACAATCTTTGTATTATATGATGAAAATTATATTAAAGAAAATTATAAAGTTTAGCTAATATCTATTGAAAACTATAACATACTAAACACCATTGCTACACGTAGAGTAAAACCTGCCACTTTTCATCAAAATGCAAGCCCGATGGGTTTTGAAAAAATTCTAAACACAAATATAAAAACCGTACACGCCCTGTTATTACAGAAATTGCAGAGAAATTTCTATTTTACTAGTTCTGCTTCAAAACTTGAGATTATCTGAGTAACCGATTAAGGTGTATTAAAACCGGTGTCTTTACTGTCTGGAGTTTCCCAGGGTTCTGTTTTCGGACCAGTTTTATTCTGTTTATATATCATATGTGCGACCTTCTGTATGTTGTTTCTCCAAACTTTTCATTTATGGAACAATCTCCTTAATCACAGACGGACTGCCATTATCGGTAATGAGCTTTTAACTACCATTTATACAAAGAGTTTCTTATATTTTCCCGTTTTTCTTCTTTTCCATAGGATAGATTATTATTTCTTTAATTTCTTTGGCTTCTATTATTCTATTATTTCATCCTATTCTATTATATTATTTTATTTTTTTATTATAAGGTTAGCTGGCAACCTTGAAAGCGAAGTTAAATATTGTCTATGGGGACCATTCACCATTCACGACAAACGAGAGATATTGATTCAACAAAATCAAACGTTTTTGTTTTTGATGAAGCCCAGGTCGCCTGACAGACAAATCGTATTTTTTGAAGGAGTTCAAAAAATGACAGGAAAGTTGGGAAAAGTATGTCGCCCTAAAAAGAGATTACTTTGAAAAAAAAAAAAAAGCAAAAAAAAAACAAATTGTGTAAAAAACTTGCGTATTCATTCCTAACACGGCTACTTATTAATCCACCCTCGTAAAGAGGTTTTTTTAAGCAAAAAATCTACAGAATACTGGGAGTAAAAACATCAAAAATGGATTTAAAAAACAAAATATAGGCCTTCTTCCCTATAAATCCGAAGAAATGTTAAAACAGATTCCTGGACCTTATAATTCCGAGGATAGTATCAACGTATAGAAGAGATTTCGGAGAGTACATCATCAACGCAATCACCAAAAATAAGTCAACAAAGAGGGTTAAGAGTTGATCTTGGACAAGCAATTCAGTAGGAAAAATTATGTACAAACTGTAAATGTTTGAATGAAACATACGGAAGTCTCGACTGACTCAATGGACACATTTGTCAAATACATTTAGACAAGGAATAATGCAACAAAACTCTTGCCAGAAGTTCAGCAATAGTTTAAATTTACGTAAACCTTTGTAGTTATTATTATATAGCTATTTCATTCATTAACCCAGGTGTAGGTTACGAACAGACGTGAGGAATCATGTAAGACCCTCAAGACGAAGATCTATGAAACTTTAGAGCTGAGTACCGAAAAAATATAGTGAAAAAAATAGAATACAGAGACATTCCACCTGTAGACAACGTCTAGAGGATACAAAAAAAAATTCTCTACATATTGAATTTAAATAATGAAGAAGAGGTGAATTCTAATCTATGATATTCTTTGGAAACGTTCCCACAGCTTCAGAAATGCAAGCGTTTCAAACTAAATTGCTTCAATTGGGGATGCTATGCTAATGATCCCTAATCACTTATTTAATCAAATTCGAAATTATTTTGCAAAGCTGCAATAGAATGAATACGGTTAATATGCGCTTTGTGCCTGAACGTTACTCACTTTCCTTTTTTTTAAACATAACCGAAATCTCTTTGGGCTTCCTATAACCCCATTATATCTGTATTACCTGTAACCTGATCGCATACATTAACAATTAACTTCAGTTATTTACTTCATAACAGATTTCAAAAACAAGTTAACAACGTTGCTTCAATGTGTTCAGCATCCAAAATACACCAAAAAAGAAAACACTATCTCAATAAAATTCAAGATGATGCCACCCACCGCTAATCCAATCGTGACCATTTCAAACGATTCAAAACGACGACAATAGTAAAATACAGCAATTGGCATATCACGGACAAGAGTCAAGTTCGATGCTAATTAACTAATAATCCGCGGGGGTCATGAAATAGACGGTCAGAGAGCGCGTGTGGTTGGCATTATCATCTCAATTTTCTCCACTCCAGCACCAAATGATCATCACGGAATCATCAGCACAGCACCCACCCCTTGGTTTCGCTAGAGATCGACTGTCTAAACATTTCATCCATCCGTCGTTGCTTGCACTTGACTAGGTATGTACAACAATCGTGCCAATTGTCCACTTCCGATTGACTTCTGTCTGAAGTCTGTGAATGTCGGCGTCGTGTGTCCATCGCCAGTGGTAATTTTCTCATTCGGGAAAATTTTTTCCGGGATAATTGGAAAATTGACGAAAACCACTTTGAGATGCAAAAAAGAAACTACGGAATTATGGAACTCTTCCCAGTTCATCGATGCTAATTGCACTAAAGAGGACAAGTCAAGAGGGATAATCAGCACTGAAAGCTCTCAAGCACATCTCCTAATTAAATAGCCCGACAGAACTGACCATAGCTGACCAGAACTGACCAGACCAGAGTTCATAGAAAATTTATGGAAAACGGAAAACGGATAGAGGTTAATTTACGGCAGTGTCGCCAGAATAGCAATGACTTTGCCGTAGTGATTTATCTTGTGATAAACAGCAGACCCAAGGCTGTACCTGATGATAGCATCGGAAAAGTCATATATCAGCGGCACAATTTTTTTTTTAATAAATAAACGAGCGAGTAACAAGTGGCAATAATAAACGTAAACAAACCTAAATACACCAAATATCAGCAAAGCGAGTCCGTGGGCAGTTGACTTTGTTTTATTGACAATCTTCGAGGTAGGGAGGCTCTTTTGGTTTTCTCATTAATACTACTCGACACTATGGTGGACTGGGTGGAATTGCCCAGGATCCCATTGGGTGTTGTTGCATTTGGTATGGAATTGGATCGCATCTGAAGCCGACCGGCTGACTCTATAGATTCATCACTGGGAGGGTCCAGACTAGCTGCTGATGAGACTCGTGGAAGGAGACCAGCTGAACACAGTCGTTCTATAAAGAGAAAAAATCTTTAATTTTTGCCTAGTTGAAGCATAATATGATTGACGTATCTTACCTAGGCCATTTGGTGAGTGTAACTCTGCTCGAACTTCATCCAATTGCCTAGCACTACACAGAGGTGTATCCACCTCGTATGTATTATTGAAAAGTGTGTAATCCACTTCATACTCGCCTGTTTCCTTTTTAAAGGAAACAACATGTTCAAATCTGTGGCCCCATAAGATTTCGGACGGAAGGTAACTACTTCTTGCTTGTGTTGTCATTCCAGTTGATTCGACAACACCCTCTGAATGTTGCATGAAAAGATGAATTTTTAAAATTGGAAAAGAGAAAATGAGGAGTCAACCATTTACCTAACATGACAACGATTTCGAATCTTTCTTTCAACATGTCTTGGGCTGACAGGGCATACAGCGGACTATGTCGATCGATCTTGTGAACAATTGTTGTCGGCCAAATGAACATCAATCGATCTTCACCACCATCAGCACCGACTTGAAGCTCTTGCTGGTAAAATGGTAGCACCTCACCTTCTTTAGTTACCTGGAAGAAAAAAGAGTTGATCGCACTTAGATAACGGTGTTTGCATATCGTCGGGAGTAAAGATCACAAGAGCAAGATCACTTTTTTTAAATGCTGCATATATATAGGAGCATTTGTTTAAGATCACTCGACATATTTGTAGGGGTATGCAATATATGTTCATAGATCATTTATCTGACCATTGCATAGTTATAGGAGTTTTCCGGATCGTGCTGATCTTCACTTCTTGTAGCTTTCAAGTAAAGCTCGACTCACTTACCATAGAATCTTAGAAAATTTTAAAGCAATCTAACTTACCTTTTTTCTTATAATTTGTGCTCTTACATGAGCCTCGATAATATGACTCTTTCTCATATCACCAACACGAAACATAAGACACGGCACCCCATCTCGATGGCAGATAACAGCATTCCGTGAAAATAATAAAGTCTGAGCACGTTTCTTAGGTCTAGATAATTTGGCAAAAACAATTCCAACCATAAATGCTTGTATAAAAACACCCATAATACTTTGCAGACACATAATAAATATCGCTTCTGGACATTCTTCTGTTATGAATCGATTCCCATAACCGATTGTATGTTGCGTTTCTACGGAGAATAAAAATGCTGATGTCAGTCCACGAATTTCTGTAACGCACATTACATGGGTGTCATTCAATGTACTGGGATCGATCGTTTCTAGCAGTTTCATATGATCTAAATCTCCATGGGCATAGGCTATTATCCACCAAACTACCCCAAATGCTGTCCATGATAAAAGAAAACTGAGAGCGAATACTAATAGTGTCCATCGCCATTGAGCGTCAACTAAAGTTGTAAAAATATCCTGAAAAAGATAAATTTAAATTAGTCTCTGTAAATTAAGACACAGATCAATTGATTGGGAGCATCTTCATTATAAAAATTTAGTCATAAATTATTTTTGGTAACATGTTTCTATTAAGATTACACAAATGTGAACCATTTTAAACGGGTATTTACTTCAGAAATGGGTTCTACCTAAACTAAGACAACGCTATGTACTTTTCTTGATATAAAAGATGCCGCCTAAAGAAGGTGCTATTCGAAAAATAGCAGAGACCACCACAATAAGATGAGTTAAAGCGATATCTGAATTCGGAACTATCTCAGCCAGGTTGAACTGGAAAGAATGAAACAGTGAAAGGAAGACCTCCAGGCGGAATAATTTCACCGTTTCTCTGATGTACTTTTTTATAGACAGTCTACCAAGCAACTTACAGAGCTAGTTGTTAGCTATTAGGTGTATCAAATGGGGCCTACCCATAAACCTTGTTAAGATCATGATCACTTTCTTCAATATAATATGTGATACATTTTTCCTCATCGCGCAAGAAAATAACACCTTTGCTGATTTTGTCTCTGGCCTTCTCAGCAACGGCTTGTCGGAGCTCGATTAAAAGGCCAGCCAAATAATTTTCATTCGTTATAATACTCATCATCAAGCGTACCAAAAGATTAATGTCAACGGGAGATATTCAGATTCTATTAGTATTAGGAGCAGTGTTCCACAGGGTTCGATTTTGGTCCGTTTATTATTTTCCGACTTCATCAGTAATCTCTTTGAAGCTGTCCATCACTGTGACATTAATATGTATGCAGAATATGCGGAGTTGTATATCTCTAGATTTTAATACGCCCAACGTAATATTCTCTTATTGATTGCAGCTAAATCGGAAATGTGTTTTCATTCAAGAATTCCATGAAGAATCTGAGAACTGTTTTTAATATGATTCTGCCCTGGTCAGATCATATAAGCAATATTGTGCCAAAAATTTATGGGAGGCTTCAGGAGCTTTGACTCTCTACAGTTTTTACTCCCACGTAATGCGACGTTGAAGCTAAAAAAAAAACTAGATCTTAAAAGCGTCTAAAAGAGCTCCAGAATTGCACAAAAGTTCTCTGAAGACATACAAAATTATTGAAAAGTTCAAATAGCCTTTTAATACGCTTTTTTTCGTTTTTTACTTAGATGTTCAAGCAGAAAGCCATCACTACTACGGATGGCAACTACCGGTGTATAATTTCCATCAAACAAATTTCTCCCAATATTTCTCCACTATCTACAGTTACAGATATCACAGATAGAAAATTAACCTTTGTACAAATTATGTATTCTCTGAAATAAAACCCAAAAGACCGTAGCGCTCAAATAACTAACCTAAAAGCATGCACACCCACCTGTAAATATCGTCTCCTCCGCTTGGCTACGTTCCCTTGCACAACATTACAGTCCCCGTGCTTGAAGACAACACGTTTACGAACCCGTCGTGATGAGAAACGTGTCTGACGATACCTGAAATTACAAAATAAAATGATGAACTCGATTAGCACTCAATTCCAAGAGTCTAGTCTAGAGGCTAAAACTAAAAATAAAATCATCATCTGTTGTAGGAAGCGACAAAAGCCAGAGAAGTATTATACCTGACCCTGTAAATCCTCAGCAAAATGCCAGCATTTATAAGAAAATTGTGCATCTTGCATAAGGACATTACAAAAGAGTGTTGGGGAGATACTTTATTGCGCACATTACATAAAAATGGTGCAAAAGGGGGAAGGAGGAAAACTATCACGACAACGTACATCTTTGCTATGAAGGCCATACTCAAGGCCACTTGATGGGTAGATCTCTGGGACAGGTCGATGTCCACTTTATTTCGATTGAGACTCATCTTGATTGTTTTGTTTTTTTTTTGTTTTTGTTACATCACCTTAGGCTGATATCGGACGGATTAGGGACGGATGAGTGCGTATCTGTGTATCCACGAAAAGGGATATTGAGGTTAAGTGGTATTTGGGTTGTTATTCTAATGGTTTGTCGTTCTAGATATTGTGCAAAGTAATTGTGCAGGGATTGGAAAAAAAACAATTGACCTAGTTGACATTTGTGTACCGATTCGACTTAATTGGATTGACCATAGTTCTAGGCATTTCACAGATCAGAAGTTGAGTATCTATACAGTAAATAAACATATTGCAAAAGATTATATGAAATTGTAGACAAATATTGTTCAGTCATTGTTAGTGTACTTTTCAACGAACAATAAATAACGAAATAAGGGTACAAGAAGTTTATATGAGCTCACCGAAAAGTAGGATACATCTGTAAACGTATTAACATTATAAATCTACAATGAACTTCAATGCTTAAGAAAATTAAATATGTATTTAAAAAAAAATATTAATGGTGTAATTGTCAAGGTATTAAGATTAATAGGGAGTTCGTGCTATAAAAATTGTGGTAATAGAGAAATCCAAATAACAGTTCCTTACATGTAACCATACCCAAATTTTAAATGAGCAAACACGGGAAATATGATAATTACCCACAATTACTCCCCAAAACGGCAGGGTATAGATACTCTATTTATATAAGACGATACTATTATATTTAATAGGGCTTAGAATTAGCTGGTTACGTTCAAGGCAAAGAATTGGCTGCCAACTTGTCATTATGTGACTGAAATTTCACATATATACATCATTTATAAATATTGAGAATAGGAAAGACCATTAAAGGGAACCCTGTGGGACTCCAAGTAACACGCAAAGTAGGGAAAAATAATATGATTTCAGTTAATTTTTGTATCGCTGCAGTAGTAGGACACTTCCCAGCCGTCAGATCTATGAAGAAAAAAAAGCTTCAGGTCCCGATTGGATCCCAAGCGATAACTTGGAGATAGAAGACTTTTTACTGCGCATGCACAACGCGCGGCTAACAAAGGAGGACTTCTGGTTCCATTAAAAGGCCATGCACTTGGTGCACATCAGCAAGGGGAAAGGCGATCCTGAACTCTTGCCGGCCAACACCCATTTCAAGGTGAATCTCTTCACGAAGAATGCGATCGTGGGGGTGACCAAGGCGGTTAGAAGGGTGTCAAAGACCATAGCCGTTTCTGATGCTTCTAGTAAGGCTCGACGTGGAATGCTTTCACTTCTATGAGATAGATGGGTATGCTCATTGGATCGCTAACTGTGTTTGTTTCTTAATTCTGAGCGAAAGCGAGCCGGATCGTCAGATACTTACCAGAACAAAGGAACAAAATTGTATGACAAGAAAAATTGAATATTTAAATTGAGCCTTCTTTTTACTCTTACATTTTCTTCAATGAATCGATGAAAGAATAATGTATACTCAGAGTAATTCATGAATTACCAATGACATCCCTGTATTAAAATTCATTATTCAATTCATATGTTCATTATTTCATTAATAATGTCATCTTCTATTTAAAATTTACCAAAATGTATTAATAGAGAAGTTTGTAAAACCATTGAGTCCAACTTTGTACTCAGGTAGAAATTGAGTGTTCCCCTTAAGACTCTACACCTCAGGTTCAGCACAATGTTCTTGGATTTATTACAAATTTTAAACCGGTCCTCCTTTAGCCCTTATCTAAACCGTCTGGATTACTGATTGTAGTTAAATCTGGAAAACGTAGGATACAGACATCCTCCCCGAAGCGAGGTTTAACGATCGATTAATGACTTTCCACGATTAAAGGTTTGTCTGAAGAGATGTGGAGAAATTTTTGAGTGGTTATGTAATTTTGTGGTTCTTCATAATAAAGCCAATAAAACTTTATTCTGTCGTCTATAATCTTATTCCAACAATTTAAACCTCCGACATTTTTGATCATAATTAAAATTTCTATAAAACATAAAAATATAGAATTTCAGTTGACTTTACACGGAACTAAAAACAACAGGAATATTGCTTTAAGGTGCAGATTTCGAAGTAAATTTTCCACTTAAGAATAATTCCCAATTTATACACAGGACGTGTATCCTTTCAGCTTTTCACAGGGTCATCGTGCTAGACTACCACTCGATACTGCTCAAATATACCGACAACATGACACCACTTGAACCCTGAAAACCTCCCTGATACCACGCTAACAAGATATTTCTCGCGATAAGCCCACAAAAAAAAACATCCTATTCAAATTTATCGAATACTAGACAAGAAACTACATCAAAAATATTGTAAATCACTTTCAAAATCGCCTGCCAATACAAACAAATCACATCCCAACGACTATAAATCACAAGTGTCTCCCCAAAATGCATTTAACCTCTTTGACACTCAACAGATGTATCCCCCCAAAACACTCAACAGATATGTATCTATCTATAGTAGAATATCCCCCCGACAACCACCTCATAAGAGTAAATCACTTGAATTATGCACACTGGGACGGACTATAGATAGATCACGCAAATGAAATGGATTTATTCACTTTTGAGCCTCAATCGAATTTCACAAGCTGTCAACAAAAGCGTTAATCTAACTAAGCGGATTGAACGAGGAGCAGACACTGGACTGGAATTACTAACCACGGAAACGGTCAAATTTAGTGCGAATCAAATGTGGACAAAAGATACACAGGGGGATGCAAGTGATCCGAGTACATTGGACATTTTGATACTTAACTAATTCAGTGACTTCCTCCTTAGCGGCATAAATTCAATGAAGAGTGACAAAGTGCAGTGGTCAGTGGATGATGTACCCCTAAAATCTGACAGATATTTATTTTGCCGGGAGATAACTTTATAAAGTGGCAATTAAAATTTTGTGTGGCACGAGTTGCAAAGATGTGGAGTCGCGGTCATGGTTTTGCTATGAGATGATGAGATACCTACGTAAATTGTTGGATACAATTTAAAGGGGAGTGGAGGACAGTAGGATAATTGCCCTAATCTTTAAGAGCGAAATCACATTGTACGAAGGTAATTAAGTTGAGCTATTTTAAGATGTTCAACGGCTCAAACATTTGGCATTGCAGGGAATCTCCTAAATTAATTAATAGGCAATTGCCAAGGAAAATTTTGACGTCAAAATGACGTCAAAAGGAAAATAATCTGTCTTCATATGTGAATTATAATATCAAGAGATTTGGATACTAAGAAATTCCTATATATCTTGCCAATTTATTACCTTTATCTAGATAAAGGGCAATGGTAAAGAAAATCCGTCATCCCTTAGAGAGCAAATAGCAACAAAGGTAATGTGAAGGTATCTCGGATTACAGAAATACAAGAGATCAAAATCCTTTAATAACGTAAGGCCTCAGGTAAATAGCAACACCATCGCGAAGATTCTGTACCACTGGGTGGGGCTGCATTTGTTATGTAAGCACTTTGCCCTTTGCTTCACTTCTTTAATGAAGGAGACACCACAAAATCTTAGGCTTTTGTTTTTCTTTAGTAGCATTTAATTTATTATTGCTGGCTTGAAATCTTAGACCTACATTTTGGGTAAGTAGGAGATTTAAGTCTCTCTTTTTTTCTGGTATATGTGGCTTTTTGTATGTACTATCTTTTTATATATATTGTATTTAGCTAGCTTTGATATTTATAACAATTTAAAGAAGAAAACTATATTTTAAGAGTGTCACTATTACTAATTCCTCTTATGACTCCTGAATATGATAAGTGTGAAACAAGAATTCTCATCATTCGTTTTATGACAAGCTAGAACTAGGGTCCAACAATCATTTCCTGAACGAATACCTAACTCAGAGTTGTAAATGAGCAGACTCAAAAGTAAAAATCGATTCATGGATCGACTCTTTTCTTGATCGACTCAAATTGTAAGTGAACTCAGAATATTGTCACTGGTTTAGTCCACCCAGGATTGAAGCTGCTATAGATTTGAGTCAGATCATCATTTTTATCTGGTCAAATTTGAATCCGATGGAAATTTGAGTCTGGTTAGGCTTGAGTCCGCTCAAGTTTTGAATCCGCTCAAATTTAAGCGTAAAAAGTATGAGTGGATTCAAAACTAGAGCAGATTCAAACCTGACCAGACTCAAACCTGAGCGGACTTAAATTTTAGTCGGACTCAAATTTCAACAGACTCAATTCTAATCGGACTCAAAACTAGAGTCCACTCTTAATTTGAGTCGATTATTAGGTTGATTCGAAATTTGAGTTTCTTGCAACCCAACCAGACTTATATCGAAACAATAACACCTGACAGAGAGTACTAAAAGTATCTGTTTTTCAAGTTTATGTCTTGATTTTCATACATTAGTTGGCTCTGATAGGAAAAAAAAACAATTCTTAAGAAAACTATCCTCATATTGGAAAATGTAGTGCCTTATAAATATAAAAGAAAGCACGAAGCTACCACATAAAACACGGAGAAAGTTTAGATCTTGTATCATACGACGAATAATATGTCCCAGTCTCCCATGGCAGCAGTAAAAGAATATCTAAATATAAATTCCTAAATTCCTGATGTGATTTGCTACTTTTTTGCGGTTTTTTTTTTAAACCTCAGCATAATAAAAAAAACAATCCACCTCAACTATGTATGGAATGGTAGAACACGTGTTCAGGGTAAACGTTTTTATGTTCCAGATTTTAAAGATTTAACCTTGAAGAAATAAAATAAAAAGAAAACCTAAAAAGTCATAAACAACAAAATTAAGTGTAAACATCATGGATTTTCTCTTAAAATACCCTAAAACAATCTATAAATGAACACTAATCAACCAAAAATAGCTCCAGATTTATTGGAGCGTACCAAAGAAAACAACCCTCCAAAAACTTATTACAACGCTCCTCCGCAAAAACCGTGATGGCAATCACACATTTAATTTAATGTAAATCACGATGCTCACGATTCTGGATATTTGATTGCTTACGAAACATGAAATTTCACATTTTCACAAATAAACAACCCAGAGCCCCCCCACCCTGTCTCCAGTGCAATTATTAAAACGAAATTTTGTAAACAATTTTGCAAAATTTTCTGCAGTTAAAATTACTCTGATCATACCTGATTATCACGAACTGGCGATGAGTAAAAGATAAAAAGTAATCAGTGGGACTAATTTTGGGGTTTCCTTGTAAAAAAGGGGGGTATTCTTCTGAGAATTCAAAATTTACCTGGAAGATATGCGCGTCTGAGATAATTACTACTGCCGTAAGGAGCCCAAACTTTTCCATAACAACGCCCAGGACAAGCTGGCAAACAAGATACGACGAAGATCTCTAAAAATACCCAGCGAAGAGGTAAAAAGATTGTAGTTTTCTTTTTTTAAATATCGTAAACATGCATACATTTTCCGGTAATTCAGGTTAATTAATTTTCTACTGCGGAAAAAATTATAGTTATTGCAGCAGACGATGTCTAAATTTGAAACTGGAGTTGGCTCTTTTCACGACGAGACGAAAAAAATTTACCTAAGATATTCCTCTCGCCAGGCCTGTTCACCGGAATGCGTGGCACGAAATACCATCATGGAAAGGTGACTGAGACACCTCTTTATATCCGACATGCTGGGAAAAGTCATATGCCCTAAATTGCAAGCACTAAACACTGCACTTTTAAATATCACACAAACATTTCAGAAAATAATTTTTTTCGTCTTTTTATCTGCTGTTCTGAAATTTGAACACATTTTCATAGAATTTCACAATTCTTCTTTTTTTTTTCAACCCACACTGAACTTCACTCGAAAACGAGAAGTTGAATAAAATTGCAACCGTTCGACTGAGCAAGGGTGCCATTCTATAATTGAATAAGATTCAGATGTGCAAAACTATTTTTAATTCAAGTGTGACAATTACATCTGATTGCATTGTGCTAAACTTGAGCCAAATGTCTATTCGATTTTCACTTTTATTGCTTCTCCTTGGAGATTTCTCTTCGGTGTTTCAAATGATGTTCCGCTTTGGCACAGAACTCATAACTGAATGTCTTCTATTCTTGGCAGGGGGTAATATCAATTCCAAAGGATCGTGACACGGGATATAGAATTTATGTAAGCAAAAGAAAGTAGTGTTCCACGTTATAAGAAATTTACCTGGATATTGATAGAGCATAGCACTTTATAAAATTGTATGCCTCAAACAATTAATAGAAAATCATTGGTAAATACGCGGAATAGCAAAGGACCGAGAATTGAGCCCTAGGTTACTTGGTAATAAAAGGATACAGGCGAGAAAATTCTGCAGACAACTATGAAGAACGTCGTTAGAACCTAAATCTATAATAGCTTGGAAGTTCTAATATTGTGATCTAGGGATCTAGGTTATTGTAGAAGAAGAAGATACCTACTTATTTTCGCGGAATATATACAAAGGAAAATCTGAAATGAACAAATTTCTTTTGTGTTTTTTCTGAATGGTACAGTCTTCACCCAGCTTAGGACAAATGAAAAAGGTTTTGCAGTTGGTTGTGTTGTTGTCTTTAGTTTTAGGTTTTTATATATATATATTCGTATATTCGTTTTTGATTGTATTTGAACTTTCTACTGTCGTGCCGAACCATTGAAGAGCAGGAGTTTTAATTTTTGTTTGATGAATTTTTGATATTGAGAACCAAATTCAATTGGAAGGGTTCTGTGGTTGAAATTGTTAACAATTATCCCCGTATGGATCCTGTTCCCAAGAGTTGTTACACATAGTAGTAATAATAAAACTATCTGCTATTAATTTTTCACAATATGACAAAAAATTTCCTTTCTAGCTCTTTATCCCTACTCTAGATCCATTGTCGTTATGCTTTTTTGCAAATTTAGTGGAAAAGGTAATGGCAACACAGACTTTTGTACAAATTGAGGAACATGCACGATTATCATGCTGGCCATAAAACTTTCATCTTTCACATAATTACGAATCTGCATCGAAATTTTCCTGTCAAATGACATTCCCCAAGGCTGAATTTTGAGACCATTACTATTTATTCCGTTTACTAGAAAATCTTTTCAAATAATCTTGGAGTACTATATTTTAGTAGATATCCGTAGTTTAGGAATTTTCAAAAACTTTACCGGATGTCCTCATAAAAACCATATAAAATATGAATAAAATTAATCAAACCATCTCCTCCACTTAATTTTTTCGAGAGGACAAGTTATTAATAACTAAATCTACCCGACATCTGCAACTGTTTACTTAAAAAGAGTTCATATCTATTTTGGATTTTCCACAGAAACATGCAAACTCATCCACCCAACGATTTATAAAATTGACATTAAGATACATTCGACATCCAATTATGATCACTCCTTCCTCAAGCACTGCATGTGGTTCTACTTAGTGAGCACGACCACGCTATATTCCACTATATATTCAACGAAAAATAAAAGGAGTCTGTTTATTTACATTGCCATTGTGCCAAAACATTCATTCAAACGTATACTATACACTGTTCCATTTTGAAGTGCATAACTCATGGTAGTAGGGAATTTAGAGGTACACTTTCCTCCCCAGTGTCTGCTTCGGAGAAAAAGAAAACTTGCGTAGGTTGGCAAGTTCAATCGGTTCTCCTAATTTAGTTCGAAATGGTATTAAATTTTACGTTTAACTAATAATAGCTCTTAATTCCTGATCTATTTTTTGACACATCTTTAATACTATCAGAAAACATCGTTAAGGATCCAAATTTAGACACGTGCAGGTTCAAATCATGTAGAACTTAATAAATTTCCTATCATCATCTAATTCCTTTCCCCTTTCCCTTTTCACCATTCAGTTGGTCCCACTATCTCCTCTATCAAATGGGATTCTCTTGACCTGGTCACTTCTTTTGGATGAATAGATGTTTTTCGGAGCTATCTCCCCTGGAGGATGAAATTATATTAACAGGATGGCTGCAAAATTTTCTGTAGAGTTTACCCTTGAAAATGGTCAATGACTCCTTCACTAGCAGCGAATTTTGAGTTATTTACCCGACCAAAAAGGGGTCTAATGCCCCCTTAAGAATAGGCACAAATTCATGATTCGTACGATTTATGAAGATTTGATTTCTCTGTTTATGTAGAACCCCAAATAGAGTTCAATTACAACGAAATGTGTGGATGTTACTGACGTACTTTCAGTGTTTTACTTAGAAAATGTGCAATAACATGAGGCAATCTGCACATATCAGAGCCAATCAAGGGCCATTAATGATTAACGACTCCCCGTAACGTCGTCTAGATTACTTCAAGTCAGTCGTCATTGTTAAATAGTAAGAGTTTTATGGGCAGACATCTTTCGTAAAACGATTTATGAGCATTTGACGTGTAGGTGTTTATATAGAAGAGATAATCAGGTAAAAATATATTGCTGCTAAGGTATTCTTCAGTGGAGAACAGCGGAGACAAAATAATTTATTTACTTTTAAAATAATTTCTCTTCTCTTGACCTTGTTTAAATTAATGCCAAAAATCTATTTCTAATGTCCAGAAATTCTTTCTTGCTTGTTGCTCTGTGTTTTGGTTCTAGAGGATCCTTGGAATGTTGGGCAATAAACAGTTCATTCGTTTATATAAACATGTCGCGTGCAGCTATCACCTACAACATAATGTTATTTATTAAATGCGTGTGGATCTATTTCCGTGCTGATAAATAATGGGGACACTGTTGCTATTTTATTTAGAAAATGTGTAGACAATGAAAACGATAATCCCCTGCTCTTTCTACTGACGTCATTGGGTTAAATATATTTCTAAGATTACTCGGATACTGAGTACTCTGATGTCTTTTATTAGACAAGTATCTGAATGAATTTTTTGATATTTTCCTTAGTAACACATGAGTAGTTCATGAGTGTTGAAAATTTGAATCACAGACGAATTGCGATCAAAGCACTAAATTTTTGGGGTGTCGAAAATTACAATCAACCTTTTTGGATTTTTGGTGATACATATTAAAATTGTCATCGAATTGAAAGATTTATCACACACGGGAAGGTAATATTTTTATAAATTAAATTTTTATTGATTTCAAGTCTAGAGGACGGAGGATCAATCAGTTTGGGTTATCGTCCGAATTTTAATAGTGACCTTCAGTGTAGAAGACAATCAAAATACTGAAATCGATAGCAAATCGTGATCCGAATACTGATTTACTGATTTTTTTTTTAAATTTTCAGTGATGGTATTATCAGGTCCATCGTAAATACCTTGTTAGGCTGTGTGATGCGGATCTATCGTTGGTAGTGTTGTAAATGTAAAGTCCACACATTCAAAGTTCAAGTTAACAGCAATGAAATTCTGCCTCTACCCCTGTCTAAAGCATATTATTATGTACTCTAGCTTTGCTAGAACATAGTCTAAAAATGGACTGGATAATACCTATGAAGAACTCTAGACTTATACGTAGATTACTATTTATGTATCCGGAATATTAAATGAAAATGGTTTTATTGTTTTTCAAAATATTTTCCGGGATGATTGATACACTTTTGCATATGTTTGAACCAATTCTCTTATATCTTTTTCAATTCCGATTGAGGTATCTCCAATTATGCATTACCATTTCGCGCACAGCATTCATGTTTTCTGGGACAATAATAAATTTTGGGCGGCCTTCTTTAAATTCGTTCGTAAGCCAACGACGACCACGATTTCAATAAACCAGTGAGTGATTCGAAATCGATTTTTAATTAATAGGTTTAGTTGTGTCATTTATCAGGAGACAGACCTGAGATATCCCCAACATTTTCAAAGAAATTTTTATATGTAAATTTAAACTATAAGCAAAATAAAAAAAAATTGCGGAATATTTAATATCAGATCCGATATATCTTTAGGGACTGAAAGTAAACAATACATCCAACATTTCATCTGCTCCATTTTTTTCTGACTTATGAAAAATTTCTTTATATATTTCATCTTCAAAATGGTATTAAAATCCTTCACCAAAGGCACGTGTTTTGGCGCGTGTATCCATCTATATATATAACTCCAACCAATGCCAAGACTTGTCAGCATCTTCAATTTCTTGCTCGAAAAATTATCTGCTCCATTATTTATCTTTCGTCTCCATCGTTCAACATGGTATGCCTTCCTCCACAGTCCAGTCAGTCCAGTCACAATCGGTTAAATTAAATTCACTACCAAAAAATGACATTGACTCAGTGCTTTTGTTCTGCAAATCGTAAATTATCCACAACACGTAATAAATCTCGACGGCGGCGTACTTGAAAACATAAGCCGAAAATTTTTATGGGCTCTTTCTGAAATTTTCAACCCGAATAAAACTCATTTGGTTATCAGATGAGAGATAAAAATGTTGGCAACCACTTTCCTATCATTTTTACAGGCAGTATTTCATTCGTGCCATAATTTTTCAGCTTTTACTAAGTGATGTTTATTTGGAAACAAGCAAAAATGCTAATATTTACGATGTTAATTGTATGAGATAAGATTTGGAGGAAATGTAACAGTGCGTGAACATTTTTTATCTTGAATTTTTAAAGATAGATACTTTGCTCAAGTGCATTCTGTCGTCCTTCAATAAGATGAAGGATTGTTTTCTGTGTCATCACCAGAAATTTGCGGAAAATTAAGCTATTTTTATTTTTAGTCTGTCTCAGGGTAAAAATAGCCGCATTTCACTCGTCGGAGATACATTCGGTTCACAGCAGACTGATTTTAGTTTGCGATCAGTCATAGCCATGCTAAAAATTGATCACTCACCAATATGTTTTCCATCAGATAATTTCAGTGTTTTCGTTTATAATTCGTTTGGGCATTTTGCTTTGAAGAAAGTTTTTCAATTATTTACGCTTCCGTATACAATTTTTGATTAACGAATGTTGGGTGAGGAGGTGCAAAAATTGGAGTTTATAAGAAAAATATTTGCATGTTCATTGGCAGAATATAGTGATAAGTGTTACGCGTGGGAAACATAATTTAAATATCAATATAGAGTAGCAGTGAGATTGCAGATGCGAGATTAGAATATATTCGTGAGCCTCAAGGAAGAAAATCACTGCAATTAATAAGATTGTCATTGTATCTAAACAGATAAGTGCAAATAGCGACAATTTCTAATTTTTCCTTAATATAGAGCTCCATGTAGCACTTGATTTTCTTGTTATTATTTCTTAACTTTCAAGGAATTAATTTAGTTGAAAAGATTATATGGTTTTATTTACTCGTTGTTATTTTATACACCAATAAAGGTTAAATTGCACGTGAAATTACAAAGCCAAAGAGTTAATAATGGCTGACTTTCGGTCAATTAGCTTCCAAACAGCTTTCAGTCAAACAAACAGCTCCTAGCGGTTCCAAAATTTTTCTCAACCAACTTTTAACAGTCCTCAAACAGCTTTCAACAAAACTCAAACAGATTTTAACAGCTCCTGAACTGCTTTCAAACAGCTTTTAAGTAGTTTCCACGGTCTCAAGATCTTCTCAGGTCAAAGTAACCTATTACCTACTGTTTTAAAATGTGAATAGAAACCTATCAACAATATGGTCACAGCTAACAAGTGATGGATTGTAATAAGTTGGATTAAAGCTATCGGGTCCATTGCGATACCAAATTTCTCCATGGAAACCTTATCACCAGCAGAGAAACTAATGTTAGAGTGTTCTAGCTAAACCAGCCTATGCTGCTAATGTTATATATATGTAGATATAATCCACTCAGTTTTACCTTTATGACTTCCTTCAATTCACAGAAAAAACAAAACAACAAATTTGGTCATTTAACAAATGGATTTTAGGAACAGTAGTCCATTGTTGCACCCTAATCTGTTTGTATAAAATTCTTAAAATATTTTAGCTAAGCTCTTCTTAATATAGGAGATAGGAGCTCTATGTATATAAAATTGGTTCAGTTAATCCTCTGAAGATGACCGAATAGATCGAAACGCGTAAGGTGTTGAAAAATCTGTCGAATAAACAGTTTGTGAAACAGTGCAAAAACCATATCTTTTTTAAGGTATTGCCTAAGCTCAGGAGGGACACAGCACAGCATAGGCGGATGGGAATTAGGAAAGCGGAAATTGGGAAATTTTAACCTAACAAATGTTGCAGGTAAGCCACAATTTTTACTGTATAACATCCCAGTGGCTTCACAAATATAATTTTCGTCAGTGGAATTGACTCAACCACTGGTGCCCTAATAAACCGCCGCACCCTCAGCACGATTCGAACCAACGCCCACAGAGAAAAAAATCTACAGACGTGCCCCTCAAACCTCTCGACCACCGGTGTGGGTAAAGTAATTAATTTTTAGATAATTAATTAAATTAAACGTTAATAAGGGAGTCAAAAAGCAGTAATATTTTTAATATATAAAATTAGTTAACGATCAAATCGCATATCTGCTCATGAAAACAACGAGTGTGAACCATGCATTCAGATTAGAGAATTGCATGAGCCCATCGCGATGAAACCTTCATTTTTAATTCTTCAGCAACATCATTTTTTTTGAAATGGGGCTTAAGAACTTAGGAACAGAAAAACCACAAAAAGCCACAATGAAGAAATTCCATTATCAAGATTGAATTAATTTATCCACTTCAACTACATCGAGCAAAAAGACAACTCCAAACAGCATATCAAATAAGCAGCGATTAAAATAATGAAAAAAAACACAAAATCAACTTTTTGTTCACCAATCACATAACATTTTTTTATCTCTTCACATTTTCCACTATAATTAGTAAAACAATTCACCACATGTGATTGTAGTGACATCCTATTAAAGCTCTTTTCATCCACCAGCATTTTTGCTTTAATTAGTTTATTTGTGATGTAAATTTATACTATTTACCATAAAACACGCAGTTTTATGTTCTAATTCTCCAGAGCAAATGATTCCAACTGTTATTGCCACTATAATTAGCTACTTATAGACTGTGAAGGTCGATGTGAGTTAAATTCAGCAAATGTAACTCATTAGGGTGTCTCAGAATTGTTTATTACTCGATTACAAAATATTTCGATTCGCTACTATTTACTGGATAGTGCCAGATGTGTGGGAACGTGCAGTGCATATGATTACAATTATTTTTATGACGTAGAAGAATGATCGTAAAATTTTTTAAAGCGGATTAAAAATGTAAATAAAGATTCTGCTGCAACACGAAAATTAAAAAGAAAACATTAACAATAAAAAGAATGAAGGCGAAGGCATTTTTTTTTTGTTTAGAGAATATCACTTTATTTATTTTTCTAGAGTTATTGCTTTTACGCTGCCAAATTACAAAACAAATGGGTTGTCGCACGTTTCTTGATAAATAAATTATCCCAAAGTGGGGTATACTATCAGGTGTTTCTTTTTTAAAGATGTTCTCTGGTAATCCACCCAGAAATTTTACATTGAAATAGTGGGACAAGGTTGTTCAACTTTGGAAATTTAGTAGTTTGTAAACTTTGCTTCATTTTAAGTTTTAATATTTTCAAATCAATTTCTTTTTAACCGGGGGGAAAATTCCGATTATTATTAAGAAATAGAATAACTTCAGTGGTCAGGGAGGAAAGAAGGAACTACTACAAAGTAAAATTTAATAGCGATCTCGCCGGCACTAAGGTAACTTTGTGGATGAAGATCGTCGTGACACAATTGAGGAAATTGTAAAAAGATTGAAAATTTCTTGGCCAATACTTGAACACCACTTGAAATTCATTGGAAAGTTTTCGGATATCAGTTTATTGGCACCCCATGTACTGCAGTTATTAAAACAAATTGCAAAAGGATCAATTGATCTGTAGCTTCTTCTGACAAGGATAATTCTATATGGATACAAAAATATTCTGGTTAATAGCATCTCTATCTTCTACAGAAACTCCCCAGGAATTACCATTTCGTAGATAATCTTGTAATATAGCCTTCCCATCAGATTGATGATATTTCTAACAACTTGGAAGAAACTGCGCGTAATTTGCAGCCTTTTATTTTTATTACACCTCTGACACTCAGCCAGGAAAAAATATATATTTAATTTAAAAAAAAAAAACACAAATTTTACAAGACAAACCACCCTAAAATCTCTCCACCTACATATAGTTGACTGAACTGTGATATATCACCCGATTGCGCCGCTTTATTATACAATTTCAAACGTTTTATTTATGATAATAAATCAGTGGAAAATGATTCATTTAATCCACAGTATTTTTCCTTTAAACTAAATTCAATATTATTTCTGTCTACGCGTTTGACAATTTTCTGCAGCTGTGTCCTCATTGCGAAAAATAAAAATCGCACCGAATTTTTAAAAATTGACGATAAAACTGACCTACTATCCTAGGGCATAAATCCTCAAAACACTTTTTTTATGATTTAAGAAAATATAATCAGGCCATTTAGTTATTTTTTCCCCCTCATTATGTTTATTTTATTGATGTAAATATTTTTCATAACACACCGAAAACAACTTGCCAATTTCCTGTCCATTTTGGCCACCCACAAACATTGATCCATTTCGCCTGACCGATATAAAAATGTCCCAATTCTTAAAGGTATTAAAATTTGGAATAAATTGCCCGTTGAAACATCACCGGAATAAAATCATTCATATTTTCGCACTTGACACCCATAATTCATGTCTCCTTGACAGTGAAAATTGTGCGAATTTCTCGACTATTTTTGTCTGTTTTCCCAGGAACTGTGAAAAGAATTTTAAGATCTCTTCAATGCGAATTGCTACAATGTTTTTATTGTTGAAGCCTTTTAGCCGTGATAATGAAAGTCAATGATCCCTTCTAGTTTCTCCCTTTCATCCAGATGTATTTCTGTGAATGTTCCTGGCCACATAAATACATAAACCACCTGTTAAAAGGTAAGAGGTCGATGACATTTGTCACGGCACGTTCCAGGAAAACATACACAATCAGAAGACGTAAGAATGTTTACTTTGTTGTTGTTGATATTTCAATAAAAAGTTTTGCCAAAGAAACTATAGTACCTCCTTTGGGAAGAGGTTCAATGAATTTTTATGAAAAGGAAGGGATTAGGATCGACAAAGCATTACTTTTTATATTAGAAGGCGCGTGTTGCCTGCCAAAAGGCCATTTCATAAATTTAGGATTCCCGATCGATTCTCTGTTGAACAACACTAAAAGGTATCAACTCAACTAATATCGTTCAATTGTGCTCCATGGAGGTGAGCAAAATTTCCTATTCTGAAGTGGCTTTGACTCTTAACCTTGCGGTGAGGTGAATGCAATAAATTTGCAACTACCTTTGATAAAAGCATTTTGACATCAAATTACTGCAGGTAATGATGTCAAGAACTTACAACAGAATCTCCTGAGGGTGATTTAATTACAAAAACAGGTGGGGGGTGGGGTGGTTTCATCTTTCTCAAGAAAATAAGCTCACTTTATTTATTTCTTTATGGATTCAGCGCAAATTTTGGATGCATGCTTGGAACAAGAAAATTTAATGCATCCAAAAAATCAAGTAAATTATAGATCCCCCTTGAAAGTCCTTTTTAGGTGAAAGTTTCTGAGACCATTGCCTGTGAAAATAGATTTCAAAGATTTATTAGTTTGGTCAATCTACAATTTTTCTTAGAAACTGACTCTTAAAAAAAACAGATACTCTCCAAAAAGAAGGCGGTGATCTAATATCAAACATCTACAAAAGAAAAAATTATTTTTAGTACGCATGCACATCTATGAAGAGCTAAGCTATTAAAAAATCAAATAAACACTTTTTTAACACCCCGACCAAGCACAAATGCTGGATATTCGTAGAAAGATAATTCGCCCTTCTAAGGACCTGAACGAGATAAGAATAATCTTCAAATAAAGTGTTAAAATGTGGAAGCAGTAAATCAAGATGATTTTTAGATATCAGGCAGATTATTAATATAAACACTAAACAGTAATGGTCCCAGAATGGAACCCTATGGTACACCATATATGTTAGATATTGCAGAAATATGATCATACACCTTCATTAACTGCATCTCTAGATTTCGAAAACCTGTGATATAATAAGGTCTTGCCTTTGCCTGATTCGAGGGAGCGAACTCATCGAGAAATTCCTTGACATGGACCTTGAACTTTTGAGACAATGCATGTCATATGCATATCATTTTGCACAAAAACAAAAACTAAAATCCTGGATTCCGAAGTAACTACTTACTGGAACGTTCAAAGATTTACAATGATTATTCTGTTGTTCCTTCCCCGTTAGCAAAGACGCGTGAGATTCGAACCGCAAATATAATTAATCATAAAGAAGTATACTTCAATAAAAATCTTAAAACGAAGGTTTCGTTTTCGCGGTTTTATTAAACTTTAGACGTTTCAAAGATTTGGTCTAATACTGCTGCTTAAAGTAGAACTTCCCTTTTTTCCTCCGGAAAAAAACACTTCAATCTTCCTAACGCAAAAATATTCCATAAACAGAAGAAGAACGCAAATAGCACTATATTTATTGCTTCATGTAGGGAATTACATTAGCTTTTTTAGCACAATATGCACTAGTAGACCACCTAACTGTACTATTTTCCTGAATTAGATTCGTTGGCTAAGAAAACAACACATGACATGAATAAAAGCGGATCATAAATTGGACTCTATAAGGGATTCCAGCTGGGTTTACTTTAAGATATTTTTTGCAATTAACACCCACTGGCTGGGCTGGCTGGCTGAATGTTCAAAAACACGAAGGTCATGAACAAAACAGCTATAAAAATGCTCAGTTTTCGTTTATAAAAGTCCCCAACTTTGTATAAAAATTTTCTCCGGCTCCAGGAAAAAAAAAATAGCATCTGCTGAACGTCGTATATCTCCAGAGGTATCTTTATGTGATATCCATAAAAGAAAATATCTCCCCATTTCACATTTATTATCCTTTTACTAGCCGGCATACAATGGGTGATATCGTCTACTTTCAACTGAACAGGAGGGAAAACTCAAACACTGAGTCATCCACCCGTTTCGGCGAGACCAGGGGGTGAATATTCCCTTTTTAAACGGAATGAATGCGACTTGGAGTCGTCATCATTAGTCTGCGATGTGCAATATTATTGCGACCAGCCGAGAATTTGTGTCAATTAAAGTAAAATTTAATTAATAAATGCCGGGGTTTCCTAATTGAACTTCTAAGCGAACTGGAAAAGGATGAAAATGAAACTCTCTTACCTTGTTATTGGTCCTGGAGATTCACTGACTGCTTTTAATGACATCCTCAGGTGCCTATGGAATGTACCGAAAATTGATTCTTTCCTAGGTGCTTGTGGGGGGTCTGATGAGGTCGGGCTCTCCTTAACATTTTCATCTATTTTCACTATGACCGGCCCGTTTGTATCCTTTTCATCGAGTAATTTTGTCCATGCATGTTCACTGGAATTTTCTGTTTTGTCCACAATCATTTTGAGAATTCGACTGCACGTTGTGACGTCATTCACTGCAAGAAAAGACCGAGAGAACAGGGGATGAGATTTTGCAATAGAAATTCATTTTTAAACAAAAAAGCAATTCAACTGAAATTTTCTTTTGCTGCCACCTTGAAATTCTCTTTGATCAATTCACAGGCTCTGTTTCTGCAGTCTTGTAGTCTACGTCAAAGGGACTGCGCTTAGTTAGTGAATAAAAGTGAGACTTGCCAGGGATTTCGTCGAGATAATAAACATGAAAACATGAGCAGCTCCTTTCATCGGATTTACTACCTTAGACACCCGCTCCGTGTTGCAACGCCACCACCCCCCATTTGAATTAGTGAAGAGATCAGCAACCCTCGTTCTGACATCCTCAAAAGAAATCGAAAAGCACTTGCATGATTGCCCCGGCAGCGATTTATTATAGGCATATGCTGTTGGCAGGTCGATTTCACTGCACTCATAAGGAGTTCATAACGTAAACACCGTCAGCATTGCAGAGCCGCTGCTATTACGGCATTAAAACTTGCTATAAACAAGAGCTGGAGTGGAGCAGGAGCTACCATACCAGTCAGTATCACGCCATAGGCTATAATTGTAGGGTATGAGATCCAGACAGCTAATCAACGGTGAGACGAACGAATGCAAAGTTATTATTTAGCCTCAATTTGTTGGTGAGGAAGGAGAGTGCGTAACATCTGGACGGTTCTACATCAAACCAGTCTGTCTGTCTTCTTAGTCTTACGCAACGCACAGCAACTCGTGTTGTGGACAGAAAAACATTGTCCCTGTTGCTGTGCTTCGCCCCTTTTTATGTAAATTATCTAGAAATCGCTCCGCTTTGCTAGTTTTCACGATTCTTGCGGCCTTCAAGTTCACCTCTAACCCCCTGAGCAATTACGCTAAATTCCTCACCAAGTCCCAGCATATGGTGAAAAATCCTGGAAAGCCGTCGATTTTATGCTCTGATGTCTGCGACAACACAAAAGGGGTGACTATCACAAGGAAGGACACAAAACTGATTGAGCCATTTTTCTCAGAAATTTTACAGAAATAGAAAATTCCGGTGTAATTTGAATAAAAATTTCCGTTAATACAATGGTCCGAGGTTTGAAAGGAACTGCTCGTTTGTTTGACCGGAGAATTCGGAAAAAGCTAATAAAGCCAAGGGAAATTGTGGCAAAGGATTCTTGTAATTATTTCCCAAAAAAAAAATTTGCACGTGCTTAGATTGAACGCCTGTCCTCGTTGGTTCCTACCACCATAGGAACAAAAGGAACAATGTAAACAGAACTGGACAAATTTGTTCTTGTATAAGCGAGACTTCCTGGAAATGTTTTAATTTGTTCGGCCGAAAGCAAACAAATTTGAGAATATTTTGAGAAACACAATAATTGCTGGTTCAAAGGATCAATATCTGAGGGTGACTTTTATGATACAAATGAATGGGGGGGGGTGTCTATTGTTAAGAAGTTTCGAAATTTTCCGAATTCAGTTGATGTATCATTGATTTTTGGACAGCATTTGTAGGATTCTTATATACTATTGTTAATTTCGATAAAAGAAAAATTCAAGGAATCTATAGTCTATTTTTTATTGAACATAAATCTACCAAGAGGATCTGGAATTCTGGAAAATCAGAGTGGTTAATCAGTCTTGAAATTAAATACGGACTAGAAACTGTAAAGTTTCTTGACACCAGGTGGAAAATTTAATCTGATAATATTTTATTTCAGGAATGATGAAAAGTACAGGTTTTAGTAAGGTACACAGCAATTTTTTATATCATAATCATATGCCGTAATTTTCTAACAAGAAGTGTGTTAAGGAAAGGATATAGTGAGGAGAGAAGAAACGAAAAGAAGAAAAGAAAATGAAGTTTTCTTCGGCAAAAAAAAAACAGATTTCGTTGACGTTATAGCTCAAGATCATCCTGGGAGCTAGTAAATTTTATATCTAAATATTCTATCTAAATGCTGACTGTAGGGGATACCGTGAGATGAGAAGATGATGAATCCCTGTGCAATGTAGATAGATGAGTTACACATTGAGCAACCTTTGGTTTACTTAAAGCTCTATTGGGACATCGTGACTGACTACGGCAAACCTATATTAGAAATACTGTCATTAAAATTAATTTTTCTTACAAGCTCTTATTCGTTAACACCACAAACTTATCTCAACTTGTCAGAGAAGCATGCAAGATAAGTACCATAAACTCTATACAGATAAATTAAGGTTTTGCGTACGCAGTTATAGCTCATAAATTCAATAGATATGACGACAGGTAAATACTTTCCTATTAGCTTAAGGTAAGAGCCTATAATACTACCAGCCTTACGCTTAAATCTGCATTACCGTGTGCTGATATAAGTTTACAGCGAGATAACTGAGATACATTTGCTTTACAGTTAAAGATTTCCAATTGAGACCTAATTTGCAAAATGTTGAACGGAATATTTCTATACTACAAAAAGGTTGGCCAAAAAGCACTCAAAATAGAAATCCATTTGTCATGCCTTCACTCAAAATCTGAGAAGTGAACCATTTTGACACTGCTCTAATGTCGACCAAATTGTTCCGATTGTACAACTATCGTGTCTGGTTCTATAATTGACACGAGGCAGCAAAAATGTAAATCTTCTGCTGTTTATCCGATCCCCCCAAAAAGAAAAACACTGCGCAAAAATCTCATAAAATTTTCTTCCCCCAGGAAGTGGGTGTAGATTGACTTTCCACATGCAGACAAATTGATGAGAATTTGATTTTAAACAATTGCCTTTAAAAAAAATTCCTGTGGTGATATTGTTTTTCTGCTCAGTATGCTTATCGTTGGCCTCGTAAAAACAGAGATATTTACCCGGCTGCGATGTCTGATATCTTCTGTGTTTTGTCGCCCCCTTGAAAGTACTCTACAAGCGATGCGTCAACACCAACCGTGCGAACTGGTTTTTACTACAAAAATCTTGTTTGTATCGGAAATAACTAATCGAGATGATCTTTATGCCACCAAATCCAAATTTTTACTATTGTGAGAAAAATAAATCGGAATATTTATGAAATTTAGGGAAATAACAAATTCTGCGGTTTCAATGGGAGATCACTTGATCTTGACTCAGTTGAAAAATGGAAAAGCGCAATCCAAGTTTTTGACAAGTTTTCGCCTTAGCTGGAAATGTGAGTCTAAACTACTAAAATGTAATGGAAAATTTTTATCTATTTTGATCACAGAATGACATAGTCCTTATGTCTTTTGATTTATGCAATCCCACTTAGTTACACAACGAAAAATTTTATAAAATCACTCAGTAAAGCGGATCTTGATATTTTCAAAACAAATCCCAGGCAGAATAACTGGCATAAAACGAGACTAATCCGCTTGGAAAAAGATAATTCCACACAATGACCACATTTGAAATCATTTTAAAGCTAAAATTAAATCCTTATCGACAGTACATCGATTCCAGCGTAGAACCTTGCAATGAAATTCGCATATCAAATGTTATCATCAGCCGGTCTCTCTGAATATGTATAGAGTTGGTTCTTTGCAACGTTGGGATTACGTCCTCCCATGGAAATGCCGATTGCATGGCTAATTTAAGCAGCAGATCAACCACTTGGAGTTTTCTAGTAGATGTTTTTTTTCCTTAAATTATAAATATACCCCGCAGCTGTAATAACTGCGATAAGAGAGGCATTTATTTCTACTTTTTTACTGGCTGCAGATTAACACGTTGAGTGCCGTGTCAGTCACCGGTGACTGACATTTAAAAGCTCTCTCACGGCAAAGGCATTTTAATACGTAATTCCCTCACGAAAGCTTTTATGTTAATTGTGGCAGTCAACGTGTTAAGTCGGCTCATTTCACAAGGAGAAACCGCTTCTGTGAAATTTCTTTCAAGTTTATACTAATTTTATTTAATTGTAGGACTTATATAACGTGACAGGGAATTTTTCATGAATTTATTATTATTGGCAGAGTTCTTCCAAGAAAATACAATCACGATGTAAATGTTAAATCATAGGAGTGAATGTAAAAAAATAGTACCATACAGTTTCCAGGGAACACCAAAGAAAAAGGATTTGGAAAGATTTTGACTTTGGTGTCGAAGATGTCTCAAGGAATGTGCTCTTACCTCTTCTATGGTAGGAGAACTTAGCGAATTAGATGTG
>QYTT01088051.1:31966-48192 GCA_006980735.1 Dasypogon diadema | reverse complement strand
ATGAAATTCGCATATCAAATGTTATCATCAGCCGGTCTCTCTGAATATGTATAGAGTTGGTTCTTTGCAACGTTGGGATTACGTCCTCCCATGGAAATGCCGATTGCATGGCTAATTTAAGCAGCAGATCAACAACTTGGCGTTTTCTAGTAGATGTTTTTTTTTCCTTAAATTATAAATATACCCCGCAGCTGTAATAACTGCGATAAGAGAGGCATTAATTTCTACTTTTTTACTGGCTGCAGATTAAGTCGGCTCATTTCACAAGGAGAAACCGCTTCTGTGAAATTTCTTTCAAGTTTATACTAATTTTATTTAATTGTAGGACTTATATAACGTGACAGGGAATTTTTCATGAATTTATTATTATTGGCAGAGTTCTTCCAAGAAAATACAATCACGATGTAAATGTTAAATCATAGGAGTGAATGTAAAAAAATAGTACCATACAGTTTCCAGGGAACACCAAAGAAAAAGGATTTGGAAAGATTTTGACTTTGGTGTCGAAGATGTCTCAAGGAATGTGCTCTTACCTCTTCTATGGTAGGAGAACTTAGCGAATTAGATGTGGGCTTTTAAGTATCTTTGATGGTAATCATGCTACAGTAGCCAATGTGTTAGACAATGGCACAAAAGTGGAACACCATAATAAGATATTCCAAAAAAGAAAAAGAATCTAAATAACGTAGAAATTAACTATCCAGATCTATTGATGATAATTATACTATTAAGGACTCAGAAAATTCCTACCTATACTGCTCTTAACTTGTTTGGACTAGAGAGCTAAGCCCTTAAACCTTTTCGCTCAACACGCGTACTCAGTCCGAGAAGATATACTGCCATACTTAACCTACTGAGGACGGTCAGGAAAATGAGTGACTAGGTGGCCGGACAAGCCTTGCTCACTTCTAGTGCCACGCTAAAGCGCCTAAATTCGTCGGAGAATTCTCAATCAGGAAAACGAAGTTCAATTCCTGATCCTGGATCACACTGTACTTTTTTTCTCTACCATGCCCAATATTACTTTTTTTGATGAAGGAATTGCTCTACTGTAGGAGAAGGAGTCTCTGAAAAATCAGCAAACATATTTATATCCCAGCCGGAAATTTCACTTCGTTATCTATTGCCTATTGCACAAAATTACAAGTACTTGTACAAGCAATTTTCCACAAGTGTAGGAACATTTTGTTGCAAAAAAATAATAGTGTGAAAATCAATTAACAGCTCCAACAACAACACTAAAACTGGGTCGCATCCAATAAATAATCATATGGCTATATGATAGCCAATAATAAAAAAATGTGATCGAACACCACCCGGAAAATGAAAGATCTTTTTCCCGGATACTTCCCATTAATAACACTCAAACCAGATCTCGATCGTGTTAAAAACAATCTAAAATTCTAGACAAACCACTTTTTTGTCAACCCAAGTATCGACACCATTAGCGGTATTGCAAAAAAAAGAATTCTTGACATTTTAAGATCAATTTGGGTCCCAGAGATTAACTGTGTTCGCAGATGGATGTTTTGAATTATTTATTAAGACAAACAAAGTGAATATGGAATTAGTTCATAAAATTTTTGACACGGAGAGTGAACGCGATAACCCGTTGCTTATAAAAATATAAAAAAGAAAAGAAAAAAAGTCAGTGCCAAGCTTAAGCGATCATCCTACGTGCAGACTAAAACACTGCTAACGATCGAACAGATTTACTGCCACGAGCCAATAAATATCAGGGAAATGCGATTACAGGTGACACTTCGCTAGATAGAGATTGGTTTACTAACTTTTATGGCCATGGTCGTTGTATGCGAATATTTAGACAGCTGTGGCCTGGTGTTTTGTTTTTCTTTCCACCTGTTACAATATCCAAGTAGTCAACCTTAACTTGAAGCTAAGCCCTAGATTGGACTGGTTTTTATTTTACTTTTCATTATTTATCAATTCCGAGCAACTTTTCATGGCGCCAAGCTGGTCAAGTAATTGCAGTCGTCCAGAAATAGTTAGTAGAGCGTCCCATGAATTACACGCGTGGCTTGCATATAAAACATGGAATCATGCCAAAATAAATATGGAAGGTAGACTGGAATTTATAGTCGCCACATCAAGATCTTTTTTGGGCTAATTCTTCGTGGGGTGTTATTTATAAATTCAAGAGCGAAAACAAACCTACCCCAATCTCGTTGTTACGTCACTCTTTGCAATTTATTTGCCGACAGACTATTTATTTATGGACCATTGGCCACTAGAACTGAGGAGCATTACTCCAGAAATGTGGAAAACGTGCAGTTTTAATGAGCAATTGATTTTCAGATAAGTCGGCCGATGCTCACGTATTGATAATTTTCAAAAAGTTACTGACTGCTTAATATAGTGTCTGCAGATGTTCTTGATTTTCTTAACCAGAGCAATGAACGCTTTCTTTTCCAGTTCAAACATATAAACCACTTATGATAAACAACCGTTTTGAAAACATCAGGAATATTGTCTATAAGATGGCTATTCTTTGGCACAATCAGCGTCTACATGAGCTGGGAATGAATTACGACTTGATGAAAATTATCTAATAAAACAGGTCAAACATTACTGATAAGGGGAGCTGCTCTCCAGATATGGGTGTGTAAATTAATTTAAAATATAAACAGCTAAACTTTTCCAAAGACGAGTTTGGAATCATTCACTCTGAGTGCAAAGTGCTGAGATAAAAGCGATCAAGTGACTTCAAGACACATCTGCAACACAATCGGGTATGGACCAGATTGAAGGAGTTTTTGTTTTTTTCCGATAATGCGACTGTGATAGCGTGCCTGGATACCGAGCTTTAGATTGTTTTAATATTCTAACGAAAACTGAAATAATCCTGACTAGGCAGTTTAAAGATATTAATTTAGTTACTTCACAGCTAATCATCAAGATAGTCGTAATGCCATCCTGAATGTGTTTAAAATAAATTTTCAATTTTTTCCTACATATTAAGTTTTCGAATTCATACTTTTCTACTTTTCTTCTCGTAATATCAAATATGTAATCTATACTTTTTTAATTACTATCGAGAGGACAACACTTCTCCCGTCCTTCATCGCTGGGATTGATAAAACTTGTAACAAATATCAGAAGGTAACACATCATTAAACAACAAAGGGTCTGATGAAAAAAAGCAAACATGAAGAGGATGGCAAAAAGACTCCGGAACGGTAGGAGCGTAGGAGATTGACGGCCTACCATTCTCGTTGGAAACACTGTTAGACTGCGACAGCATGTCGAAGAGCGATTAGTCAGCAAATACTCTGACATTGGTTAAATTTAATACGTTCAATCTGATGTGAGTCATATGTGATTCACATGGAATTTTTCTGAGAAAATTACCTGATAAGATTCATATGGCACGCGAAAGCTCTTTTCTTATGAGAGCCTAAGAGTTCGCCGGGTCTAATGTGTTAAACAGAAGCATATCGGAACATTTTAAAGAATCAGTCCCTTTGTATTGGTACAAACTACAATAATCGTGAAAAAATTGTTCTATACCAAACCGACAGAATGGTAACAATAGCCTTTCCAGTACTCAGAAGCCGACATTTAATTTTAGATTATATGCCTACCTCCTTTTTGTATAATACTGTTAAAAGAGCATACAAATACACTACCCCATATACTTATTGAAAAATAATTAATATATATTTTTAACTAGCCAACAAATTCCTAATCATGTTCGCCATTCCAATTTTTGTGCAATCAAGGTGAATATACTACTGCCAATGACATCCAGTTCTTTCTTTTTGACGTGTGTTTCATTTCAAATATTTGTTGAGTAAATATCTATTGAATAACAGACGTTAACGTTGCTTGACGTCATATACGATTTTCTTCGAGGATAATAGCTCAAAGTTGAAGACATGAACGAATGAAAATTTCTGACCCTATGACATTTACTTGGGAATATTTGTAATATATAAAACTCCGAAATTTAATAAATGTTTCACATATGGAGATTTTTACTGGCATACAAAATATGGTTATACGTTCTAGTAAGTCATAGCGTCATCAGTAGGCAACATTAGAAGTGTTGAAATAGAGATTAGGAATTAGATCTCCTATGTATCGACACTTACGAAACCAAAAGTCGTTATATCGTTGTTAGTATGAACTGAGCCCAAGACACTTCTGAAATATTAATAGCGGCCGTTCGCTACTATGGAGAAGTTGGTAATGTAACAAACTGTTTGGTCAATGAAGATGGCTTCTACTTTCCTTCATTACAGCAGTCAAATGATTACCACAAGTACTATAAAAATGGATCAGATAGTGATATACTTTGATTTAAGGCCCTAATGAGGAAATCTTAATGTCCACTACCTGCTCCATATGGGAATCAAAATCAAAAGCTCTATGTTAGAAGAAATGAGTCACATACCCCAAAGCCCCAACAAAAATTGGATAAGATTTCTAATATAGCAAAGAGAAGCCAGGATATAGAGGAGAAATAAAACACCAATAAAAAAGAAGATAACCAATTATTATAATTATTGCTTTGGGATTTAGGTCAGTAGGAAATCTTCAACGAAAATAGCAGAAAATATTTACTCAACCCGGGGAAAATTATCATTGCTAATTCCCAATTAGTGCCGTCACTTAACACAACTATTTTCAGGAAACTATCAAAACGTAATCTCCGTAAATCCATCATACATCAAGCAAATTATAGTTGGTAAACTACAAATTGAAGGGATATTTTCACAGTAAACTTATCCAATCTAATTAGAAACTCCACCCCGATTATATGTGTTTGTGTGACTATGTGTGATTCCTCATCGCTTTACCTTTCAAGCAACCTTGACCCATAGCTGAAGAAGCCACCCAACAAATAGGTAAATAGGAGAAGGAACCTATGCTCGTGCACACATATATTTTAGGAAATCCCAATGACTTTTAGGGCAGCACAGCAACAAGAAAGGTCCTTGCAATAAGTCGCCAGACGTATCCACTCGGCTTGACGTGAAACTAATAAATTTTGACACAGCCACCCGCATCTATTTTGGTTTAAGAGGGATGTTAATGGAGGCGATGATTCCTTCTGTGAGGAGGACCGGCTGTTGCTGCTGCTGCTGCTGCTGAAAGTAAGAAAGTGGTCAAGAGAGATAAGTGCTAAGTGGAAATTTACCCAAACTTACAACCTAAAAACAGATTAATAGCAAGGAAACTTTCACTATTCCTAATCCACAGTGGGTGGGTGACTTCTATCGTCACACTTTTGACGCGATTTAGGTTACTTTATGTGGGTGAAGTCAGACGTTAACAAAAATTTTGTTTTTCTCAGTTTCGACGTCAGGAGTTATTTTAAAATTGCCGCGCAACTTTAACCCATTCGTCGATTACTTTTGGAATAATTTTAAAAAATCCAAGGAAAACGTTTGGAAACGATCACGTGAGGTGAATCACCACGTGCCCCTTGATTCAAAACCAGTCAGAAAATGAATATGACTCCAAACAATCCACCTGGCTTCATGTTTCGAACTTTGATATTAGAAGGCTCCTGAATGTAAAAGGGGCATCTTCCATGCGATGACTTTGACGTCATTTTAGAGGTTTCAGTAAAATTACACATGTCCTTCTTCTATAGAATTCTAATTTAAGTACTCTCACCACATGACAATTTTGAATGGAAACTGAATCACGTAAACAAATATAGGTTGCTTACGGGCAAGATTTGATTTCATTGAAATGATGATCCAGGGAGTGGGCAATACTGATGACTATGAATATATTACCTAAAACCTACAGGCAAATGCATAAAGAGTTCTAGTTCCAGCAAACTTCACGTGAGCAGACAGTAACTTGTAATCTAATAAAAAGAATCCAAATTCTATTTATGGAGCTTTACTGCCATAAAGCAATGGCTACTATCATTAATTATCGGGCAGTGCTAGTGGTACCTTCTTCATCTATGTTTGCATTCCTTCAAAAACAATTTAAGGGAAAATAAATAACCCAACCCTAGTAAGCATTTTTTTTGTTGGTTTGCTGAACTTGACTGGGTACGTTAACCTGCTGAGGAAATAGAGGTGGGGTCACCTAATTTTCCTGCTATCAAGATAATTTTGCTACTTTAGGATAACGTAATTGCGACATATTACACAAATTGGACATTTTAGTGTTGTCTTTTAATTCGTTTTTCCTTTTCTTTTTTATCTTACATAGGACGAAAATTAATCTGTAAAAATTTTTAAGTTTTCACCTAATTTTTTTTCAATTATTTGTATTTATGAGTTGATTCAATTCTTGACCGAGTATACATGACCATGGGACCTTCTTTCTTCGCAAAGCCATGGATACATAGAACTTAAGATAAAACTGCACATGCTGCAATGATGGAAGGAATTTGGTTTGGAGAGGGTCCGACTTTAAAAAAAAAAAATCTGAATAAAAACGGTCACTCACTGATACTATACACAGCCTTGACAGGAAGGAAATTGGGCATGTGGACGAAAAGGAAATTAGGAGGTCAAATGAAAATGTCAGTGCACACTCCGAACATGAGATTAATAGTAACTAATTTAATTATCCCATTAAGGATCACACTTGCAAATGAGGGAACTTAATTGTTTCTTAACAAATGTTCCAACTGTTGACAACTTGAAAGTGTTTAAATTAAATGGGTAAAATCTTTCCTACCCTCCTAAAAAAGGATGCAGAAATTTTGATACCTTTCCTTATACTCATAGAAAATTACACTATGCGATAAATTCCAAAAGTGAGGGCGATTTATACTCAAAGAAAGAAGACGTCTAGAGTTCGTGTACAAATCGTACCATCTTCAAATTCACTCAAATTCTTTCAGGCAAAGGGGTACCGAACCGGCACCTTCAATTAGGTGCCGGCTGACTTGGGTATGCTAGAAAATAGCAATAAGGCATAACAACACTATCGCTATAGCTTTTTTTTACATTTGGCCTATTGCTTGACGGGTCGGTGATCATGTTACTCTATTGCGCACGTTTTGTTTTTGTTTTGGCTGCGGCCTTGTTCAAAATAATGCAAAAATTTAATTTTGATTTTTACAACATTCATGACTTAGAGGAAAATTACTTCTCTGTTTACTGCCACCTAACGCAATCACGGCCAGTTTTAAAAAGTATATAAAACCTGAAGTCTTAAGCCTAAAATAAACATATTGTCATACCTAGGAAAACTTTAAATCCATGATCTTGAATAATGCTCAGAAGTGAAGCAAAAGGCAACTCAAACAAATTCTTAAAAGCTACTATACAACGCCTAATGTGTCTTGGTACCACAGATCCAAAAAACTGTGTTCATAATAACTAGAAGATTCTATTTTGAAAGAAAAAAAAACCTTTCGAAGTGCTGACCCAAGAGGTAACCCCTTAACATGATACATGAATGGTTCCAAGATGAAAGGAGCAATAGAGATAGGTATGGCTGAACCCAGTTAGCGTCTATTCATACTCCTTGATTTACCAACAGGAATTGTAGTTGTTAAATGTTGGTTCATGAAATCATAAACGAAAATAAAAAATAAAATTCTCAGACTGTGGAGCGAAGCTTGGTCTAGGGCTGCTTGAACACCCTAAGTAACAATTTTTCCCTCATATATGGATGCCAGGGTATAAAGAAATGGAGAAGACTCATAGAGTTCAATGTTTGGGCTTGAACCCTTCTGCGGGGACTTAAAAACTGGAAAAAGGATAAGACAATAGGTAGATAAATTCCGCCAGGTAGTAAGTTAATACCAAGAGGAAATATGGATAAAAAATTCATATATTATGAACTGGAGCTAATACTGATAATGGATCTCGTTTTTGCGAAATGTCCCCTAAGGTAAGGGATGACACTGGTTAGATTGCAGAGCACATCTTTAAGAGTGATCCTGGAACGGTAGTAGACGATCCAACTAGTTAACGATAAAAAAAGTAGAAAAGTCCTGAACATGTGATGATAAAATTTGAATTTGTAAATCTGTAAATCTTACTAGATTTGCTACTTCTATGTAGAAAAAAATCTCTAAAAGTAATTCGTGGCTCCTTCTAATATATATTGGCAGATTTATCTAATAACTGATTACTGACTAAGTACAGAAAGGAAATACCAATGAAAATATGAAAAAAATGAAAAAAGACAGAGGTGAAGATAAAGAAAATAGAAAAATGTAAAAATAGAAGTAAAATAAACTTAAGATACAATACAATAAAAATAAAATTGAACTAAATTATTTACAGCCACAAATAAAATAAATAACAAGTAAACAAAGAGAAACAAAAGCATAAAACAAACCATTAACGAACTCGCTTTTTTTTATCTGTGCTTTTTATAAGCGGATGTCGATAAAATTGTAACACAAATTGAACAGACGTGACATAGTTGTATGGCTCATTAAAACCATAGTTAGTTTTAATGGTCATGTTGATTTGGAAGTGGCCTTATCCATGTCTCCTATTTTACAAAACTCTACCAAATCTCATCCTGTGTCTGTATTGTATAATTTTTACATTTTATGCTACTCGGATATCATTTTCTTCTCCATGACCTATTTTTCCCATAATATCTCATATTTCAACAAGGATCCTCAGTTTTTTGTGTTTCTTCCGTAAAATACGATCAGAAATAACTCCATTCAAATTTCCCAATAAATTACACGAACCGTAGACTCCTACACAACTGATATAATTAAAACAAAACAACAACTTACCTACTTCACTACCAATTACCTTTCTACAATCCCACCAATAAATGTTTAAATTATTGCTACTATTCTGATCCCTGGTGCAGTGCTCAATATGTAAATAGATGGACACTCCCACTGTTATGAAATTATTCTTTGTGTATTCAGACGAGTTATGGAATCATTTTCCCATGAATATAAAGCACATTTTGACTGATGGATGATAAGTTCAAGAACAAGGTCTTCTAATTTCTTTTTCCAATAGAATTGTATCGAATTGAAATCACCCTTTGAACATAAAAATGACACGAGGTGGACAGTTGTTATTTCTGCCCTATATATTTTTTATATACTTTGCAACAGGGGTCTTTTTGTCATAAACACGTTCATTCATAAAAAGGAGTCTATTCCAAAACAGCTAAAATCTACATTTAAAAGCAATATATACCGTCCGTTTACGTGAAAATTATTGTGCCAACACCCTCACTACGTGAAACTCTTTTATTGAATCTAACAACAGTTTTTCTATCTAAATGGGGAAGGCGTTGCTCTGCTCTGAATGAGTCACCAGCTTCAGCTTTTACAGAAAAGCAGGAAGGTTAACTTAATTTGCATAGCCTCTGCATAGCTTTGAGATGTTGTTCGTGTTATGGGCTTAATTTCCTTCTTTGCATCAGTTTACAAAGTCTGGATAGTAATCATGTTTGTCCTGTGAATGAACTCTATAAAAACTGATTATTTTTATCATATATATACAGGACGGTAAAAGAAACTCAGGAAACGAGGGTAAAGAAAGAAGGATGTGATAGTGTGATCGACTTTCATAGAGTTCTGCAGAAGAAGCATTTACAAATAATCCTTTGATATGACTTTTGCGATGTGTACTTTTTGAATTCTGACACAAACCCTAAGGATTTCATTCCTTTTTTGCGATAACAAATTACTGGACACCTGAATCTTCCACAGATACAGATTAGTTGGGTCTGAAACAATCAATCCCAAAACAGGTGGAATAGAGTTAGAAGTATATTTAAGGAAGATCAGGTAGCTTCGGGCTTTGGCTATTGGGACAATAGAAGAGCTGCAAAATTCCCTTAGAATCTATGCCACACCACCTGCCCTCCACTTTAGACTTCCAGCATGTGCTTCTCTCTACACAAGGTCAACTCTCCTGGACCTGGACGTTCATGGAGATAGCTTCTAAAAGGGATCTTACCACTTGATCCTACCTATAAGATCAGGACTGATAGGGAGCTTATTTGTCAGTCAGTGATGTCCCAGAGAAATTCTTCTTAAAATGGAAAATAATTACGAGAAAAAAAGGACAGCCTGGCCCAGGAACCAACCACAGGTCAAAATCAAATTTTGATACAGATTCCGAACATTATTTTTTTGTGTGATATGATTCGTATGAAGAATCCGAATGCGAAGAATATAAGCCACGAATGTCCTTCTGAATTATTTCTAATTTTCTTACTTTTCAGTAGAACGTAAATATTAAAAATATTAGGCTATAGAACCATCCTTCAATTCTTAATATAGAAGAATTCTCTTTTGTAGCTTTACATTTTGGATCTATTTGTAATGGAGTACCACAAGGAAAGCACTTAGGTCCAGCTGCTTTCATGCCGCAAATTGCCCATGTTATAGCCCTTATGATATCTTGTAAAATATTTATCTGTGTAAATAAAAATGTTTTCTGTCTCTGTTTTTATCACAGTCTCCAGTTCCAAGGATGCATGCAATAATAATTCTCCTTATTTGGGGTTTAAGATAATTTTAAAGCTCAATGTTTAATAAATTGAAAACAATATCTGAAATTAACAAATTAGATAATTAAATTCAACAGGTCTTTTCAGTTTTGTTTATTTCTAATCGAAAAAACCCCTGGAGTCCAACTCGTCCCAAAACAACGGGTAGTAAAGCAAATAACCCAATTATTACCAGGCTCAAAATTTTCAGAAAACCGATAAAATCGACTAAAATTGCCAATAAAAGTAAATATTTTCATTGCTGTTGAAAAGCACGACATTCCAAAACTTAAAAGGTGTCTAAACCAAAAGTGGAATTGCTTTTATCTCCTAGTGGCGTTGTGGTGACATTATCAGTTGTTTTTGTTTGTGACTGGAAAAAGAGTAACAAAACGGCCACATCAATCCCTTATCCATCTAGGAAATGTCTAAAACTACTAAAGAAAGTAATAGTAATCACCTTGAGATTGAGGTTCACCGCGCAGAATATTTCCTGAACTCCTTGAACGGGGACCGTACTAAATAAATCCAACGGAAGCACCTTGTTCCTTTGTTTGCACTTTAAATCACCTGGCTTCACTTATTTACTCTCGATTTCTATTACACGCACTCAACTCACTTGAAATTGCAGATAAATATTTTTTTTCACTTTTTTACATACAATTAATTCACTTATGATAATTTTTTTCTTTCTTTTTTTGTAAATTGACGCAATTTGCTCAAGGGGTTTACTTGACTTTATTGCTCCTTTTTTAAAATAAAAAAAACAGCACTACGTGAACAAAGGGTTATGATATAACGCGCACGCAGGATAAACTCAATGCAAACAATAATAATAAAGGGTCGTGTCGTGCACACTACTCGATGTCGAACTCAAGCAGGAATTGCGTGCGATTTCGACGACGGTTGACACATGATTAACCCGACTGTGAGTGAAGTGATTTGATTTGACTGAACTCGATCCACACATACGGCACGCAGTCGACGTGTTGCAAACTAGAAATGGGACTGCTGACTACTCTACTGATGCTCAACAGGTTCCACATAGCACTCATTCCACGTCTAGAACGAGAAAAGCTCTCCTCCGCGGGTTCCCTTGTGAATTTTCATTTTGAGGCGGCAAACAGCAAAAGTGCCGGCAAAGTGAAAGCAACCGGTGTACGGTGTCTATGGTGCTCCCCCAAGTCAATGTCTAACGAAATTCTCCAACTTCCCACCCAGCCCACTCAGAATACGCTAGCAAAAAGTAAAAGCGCTCCCAACAACCCCCAAAATGATGCTCAATTTCTTCAGAAGAAGTTAAAGCACCACACGACCAAGAATTAAGTCTCGAGATGTTTGGATGTTCTTTGAGACATGCATGTGTCCTTACGTTCCTCCTTTCCTTTCAAAGCGATTAGTGATTCATCCTCAAGTTGGCTGCTGGCTGTTGGAAAGTACCAGGAACCGGTCGTGTAAAGTGTTCAAGATCAGATTAGATATCAACTGAATTTGGTGGAGTGGATTTGCAGCATTTTTTCGGTTGTATCTTTTTTGCCAGCTCTGCAAACTTCAATAACACAGCGCTCATGGCACATGTGTTTCGAGTTCATGTTGTTGTTGTTCTACACCGAAGTTACCTGGCACCACGTGCAGGGGTGCAGAACACTCAATTATTATCAGAATTTCACGTTTTCCTGATATGCCACCGTCATCAGAACGTTTATTTTTCAAGTAGAAAGCTACAAATTAAAAGAGGTAGGTACACTTCAAACACTTCAATTTGTACTGCGATAGCATTAGTATCGTGTATCGAAATCGTAGGTGTGGTTTTGACTACCTTAATGCGTTATCAATGCCGCTAGCACGGTTTAAGTGAATTATGAGAATGGACCCCGATTGAGGTGTGTGAACACGTTTTACGAAGGCGAACACATGACTTTTGAAATTTGCATCAAAACGGAATGTATCAAAACAATTTGGGGCTTCCCTATTTCAAGGGTAGCGCTGTGCGTTTTCGTGTTTGCAGGAATATGGAATTGATTTCCTGTTGAGTAAGGATATTTGTAATTGAATAGTTTTGCAGACCTTGTAATCTGCGTGTACATCACGTGTTTTTCTCTATCATTATCGAGAAATTTCTTACATCTGGATGACTCAAGGACGAACTTCGATTTTTGACAGTATTCTAAACCAGGTAAATTTGGGAAAAAAAACTTTCTCCTCGCTCAGGCGATAAATAAATATAAATCTTGAGGAGGAAAGTTTCGCGGACAAGGCGTTTCAGTAGTTGGGGAACGCTATACAAAGTGAAGTCAGAGTCCCATCTTGAACAGACGCAATACGGCCTCAAGTGCAATTGATCACAGGACTCACCGCCATGTAATCCAGACGTATCCGCTTTTTAAGTCTGGCGATAAAATGTCTTTTGAACGCATCTATGATTATAAAAGGATAATAAAGTAATGATGTATATGGAACAACAACTAATTCAAACTAAAATACAACTAATTCAAAAGCAGTTAATGCCTTTTTCAAAAGTCGAGTAACCATTTCAAAATCAATACTAGACATTTGGTTGATCAAAGTGGAATGTATGTAGATTTTACCTTGCTTTTCATTTGCTGGAATTCCTCGTAGCTGACTCTAGCCAATGGAATGATTATCCCTTCCAAACTTATGTCCAGTAGATTTGGATTGATGATTGATAGATCAGTGTTTTTGATTTTTCGTCTAAAACAAAAAAGAAAAAAAAAATTTTAATGTAATGTTTTACAAGTTTGATACAGTTTTATCATGTATTGACGATACAATATATATAACTAGTCGAACCCCAAACAGAATTTTACAAAATGTCAGCCAATTATATTTTCTGACAAGTACCTTGTAATGATTCTGAGTTTTCGTATACATTTGCTAGTCTACATCAAGTCCAGTTTTCCGAACTCGAAGAGAAGAGCCCTCTGAAAACTTGACACAGATCTTGTCATACTTATATTCAATAGAATTAAATAAAAAAAAAAATAAACAATTATGAGGTACTGATAATATCAGAAGAAAATACCTATATCAGCAAACCGAGAGATGTAATACTCAAATTATATGATCCTAATAGTTAAGTAGTTCAGGTTCTAAATTTGTATTACCAGCAGTATTGACTAATATCAAAATTTTCCAAACCAACTTTTTGTAAGCAACTGCTATCTAGTGGAAAAATATCTTCTTTTAGTTAATATTAGTTAATATTATCACGTATAATGACGTAGAATTGAGTACCTAATTAAATTTTTATGGCTAATGATTTTGTTATTTAAAATGTTCACTAAAGTAGAGGAAAGCTACCAACATCGAGATTGTTGAAAATATTAAACAGTTGAGTTAACAAAAAATATTCATTCCACTTGCCGATATAAACTGCGTCGAAAGAATACAGAGTCACACAATTTGAAAACACAATAAAAACTTCCATATTTTAAATTTAACTATTTTACGTATTATTATAATACTCTTTTTTCTTTGCTGGATACATATATCAGGCTAATGGAAGAATTTTATTACTGTTTTTTGTGCAAATTCGATGATTTCTCTTTCTTATTCGGAAAGATTGTAAAATTTTATTATCATAGACGGTTTAGCCATTTATTTGCTTTTAGGTTTTACTTTAAAAGTAATAAAATCCAAATGACTGATAAGCATTTATAGCGTGGCTTAATTATTTAAAAGTGGAATGCAAATACTGGCTATTTATAGTGATTTTTAATAGAAAAACGTTTTTCAAATTAGAACCATTTATGTTAATTTAAGTAAAACAAAATACTTTGACACGATTGAAATTTACCGCCTTCTTAGAAGTTAACAACGTCACCGTTTAAACGATGTATTAAGGTATTAAAACAAGTTACGCTGTCATCTGCCTCTGTACGTGTTTTCGATTTTTACAATTTTAAAAATGGAATCGATTTTTCAACGGTGCAAAGACCTTGGAAATGTTGGGGAAGGGTTTCGCTAATGATACTCTATCGAAAACAAACGTCTATATGTGGCACAAACGATTCAGAGGTGATCGTGAGTCCATCGAGGAAATCGAAGAAATGATGGCCGAAAACTACAAATTGACTATTAGAGAGCTGGCAGAGGACTTGAACATCGCTTATGAATCCGTTCAAAGGATTAATAAAATTTCAGATTTTCTTAACAACAGCAACAATTTATAAATAAGATAAAATGCCCCACAGATACCTCCATTATTTATGAAATTAACAGAAGTGTACAAGTGTACAAAGATATGGACTTTATTGATAGGAATATAAACGGGTTTTACCAAAACACCACAAATAAATTAATCTTTTCAAAATCAATTACAATTGAAGAATACTTAATCTGCCGACTCATTACGGTTCGTCATTGCATTTCAGTGATCTTTTAAGATTTTAAAATCACTTAGAGAGGCCTTGAGTAACATAAAATACTGAAAAAATTGCTGTACGTCTATGAAAACCAATAATGGCTTCTTCATTGAAACTTTGCTAAACTGGTTCTTCTTGGCAAACGACCATTTAATTACCTACTACAATTTCAATGAGATTTTGACGTTAATCGCATGTCACACTCTGCAAAAAGTAATGCCCATGGTAGGTAATCACTCTCAGGTATTAATCTAAAATTATGTATTGTGCAATACGTACCCAGAGTGTGGCTGCAACCCACCCAATTTTTGGGGAAAAAAAAGTCACAGTACTTTCTAATAATAACTAAATGGTAAAATTATGAAAATTTATCAGGAATTTCTAAAAATATTTTTCAAGATAATTTTCTTACAAACCTCAATAAATTACAAAATAAAAATGCTGAACTGAAAGTAAAGTCATCCAAACGAAGAGTGCAACCTTAAAATGCCAACCTCAGCGATCTGATTTAATTTAAACTGAATCAAATTTCAAATTCGTCACAAACTGTGTGAACAAAACTTTTCTAAGTTGTCTAAAACGAAAATAAAATTAAAATTTTATCAAAATGCAAATCACATACAAAGCTGCGGCTTGTTTTATGTAATCCGAACCACCAGGTTGACATCAAATTTTATGTCCAGTCGTTGTTGTGTGCGACTGAAATTTTAATGTACTCGCGACGAGTACGGTCAACGTTTGGTAAATTTCCAAAATTCCCTGCTGTTCTTTGTTTTTGTAGTTTTTCGTAGTTACCTGAGGCTAATTTAAAGGGGAATATTCCTTTTGACCTTCTCCGATGTCAGCTTAAAACGTCTTCTTGACTGTTTTCACGTTGCTTTTATCTGTTTATTGGGGTATTAAACTTCTGTTGCAATTTTAAGTTTATTGTTCACTTTGGAGGTCACGTCAAATAAACGGAATCCATGATTTCATTTGTTATTTGTTTCCCCAATCAGAAATCAAATCATAATTGATTTAATGAAATTGGGCTAAATAGGTGCATAACTTGATAAATACGATAAGGTAGTAAAGGTAGTGAACGTAAATTAACTGAAACATCTTGGCATCTTTTGCTAAGGCCATTCGTCTCACAATCTTACAATACTTGAGATTCCCTTTTCATAATGGTTCTAGAGAATGCCTGATCTAAAGGTATCAGCTAAATAACAACCGAGGATTCCCTCAGAGTCCACTCTCAAAAAATTTCTTACGAGAACAGACCTCTTATTGGAAAAAAATGTTAATGTCAAAAGATACTAAGATAAGATTTTGCAAACCGTGTAAAACTTTCCTAAGATTTTCTGAGGAAAGTAAGCTTATAAAAGCTTTTTTTCGTCTCTGTTCCGAACGGATTCAATAGCAGACGTAATA
>QYTT01088051.1:0-19793 GCA_006980735.1 Dasypogon diadema | reverse complement strand
GAGAAAAAACAATAAATTCTTGCTTAAAATTACCTAAATACAAATTTCTTCATCTTCTTCTTAGTTTATCTAAGCAAATGAAAGTAAACGAAAATTTTAAAAATATCCTAAACTAAAAAACGTTATACCTAGCAGTAAAAACCAGAGCAGCTTCCTTAATAATCTCTGTAAAATGTTCTAAACTTAGTCGGGACGATAGATCGGTGTTTTCGGTATAAACTCGATCAGTAACACATACTCCATCATTGAACTAGAGTCACATTGTTGTTTACTAAGTCGCCAATGTAGGCCTAATTTATGGTACAGGTGGCTGTTTTCCCATTCGAGTAGTTTGTCTAAAGTTATTTGAGTCTGTGCGAGAAATTTTTGTTTATTAAATAATTACAGATAAATTGTAATAGAAATTCGTATCTTACTCTTTTACTTAAACAGATCACTGGCCAAAGGGAACATCCAAGCGTACAACAACAACACACACAGCCGCAAAATAACCATTTTACATTAACTGGAAGTGTCTTTTTTAGAATTCCATTTATTCGGCCAATTGTGGCTTTGAACTCCTCTGGTGCAACACGTGATACTAAACCTGACGGAAATTCCGAATTAAAACGATTACTCAGGCCAAATCTAGAGAAAGGAAAAAAAAATAAAAGAGAAAAAATTAATAATTATCTTTCCACTTTGGATGTGGTGATCAATATATTATAGTTGTACTTTGTTCTCTAGTAACGTAGGGAGGCAGTGCGTTACTGGAATTGATTGTATTTTGTATGAAATTACTGAACATACTGTCGACGTTCCAAACTAAATCACAGAGATTGAAATTTCTTGATCTAAATGCAGTCGACTCCTAGTTAATTTTTACTCCGATATTACAACCTACAAGATCAGCCTCGTCCTGGAATATCTGCGAATCCGGGTGAACAAAACCACATCGCAACTGTTGAGGAGCTAACGGAGAAGCTTGGATTTGTTTAATCGACTACTCATCGACACCTTCATGCCATCGGGAAAGTCAGCAAGTAAGGTCAATGGGTTTCTCATGAACTTTCCGAGTCTAATCGCGCACAGAGAGTGAATGTATGCTACTCTTACGCAAATTAAATAATAACGAAGTTCAGGCGACTTAAGTCACAGCTACAGGAAAAATGACCATCTTTGCTTTCAAAACGGAAGGTGTTCTTTCATCAGGACAACGCTAGCCACATACAGCAAGGATGACGTTACTGAAACTCCACCGTATTCACCGGACATTGCACCATCGGATTATCACTTGTTCTGCAGTCTACAAAATCATCTGGATGAAAAAACTATGGATTCTATTGACGCAGCGAATGATGGAGAATATATCTTAGATTAAAAATAGTTTTATGTATCTTAATTTTGCAAAAAGTATAAAAATCTGGTTGGACAGAAGCACTTGATGATGTGCCCCAAATGAACAACCACGTTCCCAAAGTTGGGAAGCAATTCCAAGAATTCTTGGAAATATGTGAAAAAATATACACAGCAATTTTGAGTCACGAAAAGACACCTTTGAATGTGTTTAGAACTGCAGGTTGGAGAGAGGATTAAAACTTATTTAAAATACAAATATTCAGTTGCACGTGTTTCAATCGACAAATTCTTGTTGGAGAAGTGAAATTGGCTTACCCGGCTCTTTTTTAAGCGACCAAGTTTCTTTATTCATTTGCTTATTGCAAAAAATAAATCGTGTAAAGAAAGCTACGACTTGTAAGAGAATATTTGTTATTTTGGGGGGAAATTTAGCTAAATTCTAGCAAATTAAATTATAATTTCCATTTAGATGGACAGTAAAAAAAGGAAATTAGTTTGCATGCAACTTTTATTCAAATATCAGCTATTTACGGTTGCCTGACCTTCGGTAAAAATACCAGAGCTACCTTCTACGCGGAGGCCTACATTGGTTGTTATAACTACCAATATAGACGTCACTACTGCGCCCAGAATTTTCATCAGTTAGCCTTGAAGAGGATAAACCAATAAATTTCCCTGTTGAAGGCAATCATTCTTTATTAACTGGAAAACTTTCTCAGACACGAGCTTCCTAATTTCAATGTTCCCATGTAACCCTGACACGAAAAAAAACAGAGCTTTCGCCTATATATTCTAGCCCCTCATGGTCATCTGCTTAATGCTGATGATATTGATAATTCGATCTTCCCCCCTATCCCATGTAATTAGAAATTTAAGCACAAAACTTTACAAAAATTCACAAAAGAAAAAATGTTGCAAAACAACACCTACACTGTCATATTTCCTGCACCACGAATGACAATAGGATCAGGAACTGGCGCAACTGTTGGATCATTCAGAGGCTCGTCCAGCTGTTCCTCCTCGTAGATAGCGTCGAAATCTGCCATTCTGTGTAAAACTAATTCAAATTATATTGAAAGAGCCTCTAAAAATTCCACAATCCCACTATGGTTTTTCTTCTAAATATTTTCACAAAACATTTCACGTTTTTCTCATACTGTCAGCAAATTGTTATAACAGTGTATTACATGCACCCCACACGCAAATCATGTATCTGTCTCACTCTATTGTTTTCACCTAATTTGTAACAACCGTAACAACTTTCTTGTTTTTGTTTTCATTGATGCTGGTTGGAGGGAGAAGGCAAGAAAACAATGACAGCTGAGAAGACGTCAATGGTCCTGATTTACGTAAGATGAAAAGGAATAGCTAATGTCCTCCATGTACGTTTGTTTCCCACTTAAAATAGACTTTCGTAAGTTGATTTCATTGGAGAAATCCCTTTTCCTGATGCATTTAACACCATTACTTTATATTCCTATGCTGCACGAGGAACTTCACAAATGTTTTATTGCACTAACGAGGAATATAAACAGGTAGAAAGACGAATAAAGCGAAATTTTCACACTTTAAACTTCTTGTCGCCAACTATAGGAAAATGAACTTGGCGATGGTTTGTAACTTTCTCACAGTGGAGTATTTTATGAATGGGTGTTGGTAGTGATGATGTAAAAAAACACAGTAGCATTGCCATATGTGTGAACTAATTTCCCTCCAAATATCTTGGATGTGAAATAAATATCTCTAGAAATAATTACCAAAGAAATCAATGTATTGCAGACATTAAATAAAAATGCATTTAATTATTTTGATGTTCAATTTTGATAAAAAGTGAAACCTTAAGTCAGCTTGTGTTTCCAACACTGTTGAGGCCTGGCGCTGGCTGTCAGAGAGCAAACGAATTTCCATAGGTCGGGGAAGTTGCTCCAATTTTCACTTTAAACAAGAAAAAAGGACCTGCAGTCAAAAATTGGAGCAGTTTCTTGTACAGTATTTTGTTTGTTGGTTTTATTCTACTAAATTTCCTGCAGCAATGTCTTTAATCGGAAAATTACACGACGATAACATTCCACTTGCTGATGATGACCCACAAGGTACTTTTCATCAATTACAAATTCGGTAATTTTTCTGACTAGTAACTGGGTACTGTGTTACTTTCTGCAGTCATAATTAACGACGAAAATGACCAACAGAATATTCCAAATGGTCGTTCAATGGATTCTCTACAGTCTTCATACACAAATAGGAGTTCAACACCCGACTCTCATCATTCCCTGGAGCCTGACATAAGCCCCGACGAAAAAGAGGAAAAAGCCCGACTAATTTCACAAGTTCTTGAATTACAAAATACTTTGGATGACTTGTCTCAGCGTGTAGATAGTGTAAAAGAAGAGAACCTAAAATTGAGGTCGGAGAATCAAGTGCTTGGGCAGTACATTGAAAATTTGATGTCTGCCTCGTCGGTTTTTCAGTCGACCAGCCCGAACGCTAAGAAAAAATAAGGAAGGATGTCGGCAGAGCCGCCTCAATTTCGCTTATTGTATTGAATCTGTCTCAGAAAGCAGCACACATTGTCACAAGAAATATTCCAAGAGCTTTTTAGATGTTTCTTAAGAGCCTTATACGAAATTATGGAGCATTTTTCAAAGTTTCTGACGAATACCAGTTATCCTATTCATGTTTAACACATTGTCCGATTTTTATTGTTACGAAAGCCACCAAAGATTGCTTTGATGTTAATTTCCCGTAGAGGTAACTTGTGCACACGGCAAGTTGTTTTCTGTTGTAGTTCTAGGCTATTTTTAATAGGTTTTATATTTCTTCGACTAGGACTTTGATTACTCTCGTACAATTTCTGTATTTTTGCTAAAATTTAATAAATCTTTGCTTTAGATAAAGATGCAGTGTCTTACTAGCTCGCTGCAGAATTATCTGATTATGATGGGGAAGGCCGATATTCTAAAAATTAGGTTTGAAAGTGTAATTGGACTGCTTTCCTATTATTTCTCGAAAATTCCCAGGTATAAAGAGGAAATTGGGAATTGAATATTTCTGTAATCCCGCAAATCGCAATTCTTTGCAATTAACATGTCACATCAATTTCATGTGGAAATATTCTGAATTGCTCGCAAGCATACAAGAGAAGGTTGAATGAACTAATCCCATTTTCCAAAACTCAAATTCTATCTACGTAATACGAAATAATTCTAAAGTAAAAATCCCATCAAAAATCTTCCACTAAACGTCATCTAGTACTTTCTAATTTAAAAGAGATTTAAGCGCCAGATTTGAAATGGTACCGAAGACTTGATCAAATCAGGCATAATTCGAAGCCATTCTAGTCTAGTTGTGTAAATATTTACTAATACTTTGATTTATAATATTTTGCACCATTTTTAGTGAAATATATCTCAATATTTCTTCTGAAATCAGCATTAGAGGTATGCCACTGAAATTGAACGCATCCACTGCTACATTTGTAATAGATCATAAAAACTCGACAGGATTGATGATATAATCGTTTTGTACTAGTTTGAAAGATGGCTCGCGTTTGTTTTCGGCGTTTATTTTATGGCAATTGATTTAGTTGGCATTTTGAGGATAAATAATTGTGCAAAAGTGCTCAAGTGCATAATAAAAAGTCGCCTGAAATATCAAATAATTGTTTGAAAAAGTGCTTTTACTCCCCATACAAAGTACAGTGCTACAATTGACATCTGAAAAATTTTCTTGACGCATATTTGACGGATTGAGATTGCATTTTTCCCGTTTGGCAGCAGTGTAATTAACAACATTCCCCCCAATTTATGAATACGTTTTCAAGTGAGTACCGTGAATTGGTTTAGTTGATTAGCGGTTGAAGTGGGGTCCGGGGAATATTGGTGGTCTTTTTGGGCGGTTTTATTGTGCCGTATTGCTTGCCGTGGCCGCGCGATTACCATAATCAGTGCATCGTGTGTGGGGAAAACTTGAGTGCGTCCTCTGGGCGGGAATGTGCTCTTACGTCGCCACTGGTTTTCGTCTTGGAAATATGGGCAAGCGTGATTTATACTTTTTTTTGCTGCGAACTTTGACTGGTTTTGGTATTGGGTGGTATAACAGTTGGGGCAGGGATGGTTGAAAAGTGGTCAAGTGGAATTTTCCATTTCTTTTTCCTGAACTTTCTGCAATTGAAGTGCGTTTTATTCTTTGCTTGAAAATATGAAGGAAGGGAAATATTGGAATATGGAATGTTTTTAATTATTTAAAATTTTGTAAAATATTTGTGGATGTTACACTTGCTGTAGTGGAACTAGTTCCATTATAACAGTTTTTGCCTCATTCCATTCTTGACCGTCCCACAGTTAAAACACAGTCGAATTCTTGGTATTGTGCGCAATGGGAGTCGATATTCAGATTTTCCTTTGTTTAGGCTAGGGCTGAAGAGAATAGGGCTCCTTTTTCATATTTTTGATGAATTATTCGGTTTATTTTACTAAAGATTTATTTTCCTTTGCCTTTAGTATTACCCACTTTGTCATTAATATGAGGAGAGGCAAACTTTCAAAGTAGCGATTAATTTCGTGTATAGGAATTAGATCTAAGGAATTGTTAGGCCAGGAAAGAGTAGACATATTTCGAGGATAAATGAAAAATTTAATGGCTTTCATGGTGTGATGCGGTGCATGGTTCTGTTGGTAGATGGGGTCGTTATCATTGTATTCAAATGCGGAGGCATTAGGAGGCAAAACACATCATTAAGAACCCGTCTATATTCCTCTTGGCGCATTGTGGACTCTAGCACGTAGAGGGGTCCAGGATGTTCCGCAGATACGCAGCTATACATCTCCATACCATAACCAAAGCAGCGTGGTGTACTCGCTTCTGAATGCAAGAAGTGTGGTACTTTCCTTGGTGTTTCCTTCATACGAAATTCGTCATCATGGTAAGGATTTGGAAGCTTGATCCGATAAGGATATGGTCTTTTAGTCTACCTCGGGCATTTCAAAGTAGCCTCGGGACAACAGCGCTCTAATGATCGTTACGAAATATCGTTGCATAGGTTTTTCATGACCTCTCTTAATGGGGGGGGTTTCTTTTTCTTGTCTACAAGCATTTGTTGTTATAGGTTCTTTTTAGATGTTCTAGAACTTCCACCGTCCACATTCCTCGTTTGGTTGCATGGACCGTCTATTCGTGCCTCTCCGCTCTTCTCTACGGTACCATATATATATGGAGGTGTTTTTTTGTTCAATAAAGATATATTTATGTGGCTATCAAGTTTTATTTTTCCATTTTTTAATAGGTTCTACCCTACATATTCCTACAAATTGTCTACTTTTTTGAACCAGCAAAGCAGAAATCTACAACTAAATCACATTTCAAAAACGGGAGCAAACAAATCAAAATCAGTGTCAGCTTTTTTTCCTCTTAAACCGATTTTTTCATATTCAAATACAACAACAAAAAATCAGTTACATTTAAAAAGAAAAAATTTCTGGCGGTATTCCGTTGGTTTTTCTCCGGATATTTTTTTTCTAATTGCTCAATTGTTTCTGGTTTGTTAGCGTAGACTTTGCTCTTCAATACCCCAAAAGAAGGAGCCGCAAGGTCTAGAAATCTCGATGGCTAATCAGCACTGCCACTTGTTGCTCATGCATGTGAGATGTGGTTCCGCCCTTTTGAAACCACATGTCTACCATGTCTGCAGCATCACTCGATATCGCTCACTATTCACCGTCAGGGTTTTATTCGAAGAATTAAAAAAAGAAAAAAAACGGGATCATTAATGATTCCTTCTGACAACATTGCATATCATGCTGTGAGTATGAGTGGATAAAAGGGGGCCTCGTGGATCACCCAAGTATTTTCAGGTGCTTAGAAATGACTACTCTGTTTGTACAAATAACCATAAGGAAATGATCTTATTGGCATAGTCACCTAACCAAGTTTTCCACATTTTATCTCTATGTTTCCCTTCTTATTAATTAATTAAGTTTCCTTTCTAACCATTCGACGTTGCCTCCAATCCCCCTAACATCAATGCCACGATACTTCAGGGTTCCGTATATCTCCCACTCTTTTTTTGTCTTTATCAATGACCTCTTATCCCTTCTAATCCATTTTATTATATTAATTCGAATTAATCGGGATCATTGATAAACAACAGAGAGTCAAATACAGAACCTTGTGGGATGCTTCCGTATAGCATAAAAGAAGACGAAAATTTGGCCTCTACTTTAATATCCCGTTTTATAGTATCTGTTTATTCCTTACATGTATTCTTCCCCTTTTAGGTAGATTAATAAAAAATGGAAGAGCCGGCGATAACAGATCAAAAAATTCCTGAAGAAAATTTAATTGAGGCACAGCTAAAAGATGCGACAGTTCCAGATATTCCACAGCCATCAGCTGAATCCCCATTAGTAGGTGCAATTTCTGAGGATTTACCAGATGTCGGTCTCGAAACTCTTAGCGAAGCTGAAAAGACGTTAGGGTTGGAAGCTAAAGAACCTGAACCACTGTCAGCCAAAGAGGAAACCTTTCAAGTGAATCTTGAGCCAAAACCAACTGAAACCCCACCGTTGCTTCTTCTAGAGAGTAAATCACAAGTGCTGGGAGATGATTCTGTTTTTAGTGGGGACCTAAGTACGATGCCAGATCAGATTTTAGCAGAATCACCAAAACATGATGAATTAGATGAAAGGACTGAACATGAAATTGCTTCGAACATTGAAGAACAGTTGCGCGAATTCGAAGGTTCTGAAGATGATATAAGTCTGGACAAACAAATTAGTATACAACCGTCGATAGCCAGTACAGAAATCACAAGACCAGAAGATATTTTCGGTGAGGATATGAGTGGAGAAATGACACTCGGTACCACTCAATCAGTAGAAAAGGCAGATGAGACTGTACCAGCGGTAGAAAAAGAAATATTCAATTTGTCACTCACTCAAGATAAGGAAACCGATGAGCTTGGAGAACAAGAAAGCGAAAAAGTAGGAGATGGGCATAAATTGGAAGGCAATCAACCTGACATCGTTCAAGGTCTTTCCGAAAAACAAACCGAAATAAGTTCAACAGAAGAAAATCAAACTAATGAAGATAGTAGTAGTGCTGAAAAGGCTCAAAACCAGGAAGAACCTGCTCAAGAATCGCCAATGGATGTGGATGATAAGCCTCCTGATGAAAATATAACGGAGGAGAATTCAAGCGGTTGCCTTAATCAAACTATGGACTTTGAAGATGTAGAAATGCGATCAGCGGATGATTCCAAAGAAAAGAGCGATATATTAATTGAGAGTGAGGATCCTTTATCAAAAAGTGATCGAGTAGAAGACGATGACAAAACAGAAGAAGACGGGTTACAAAAGGAGGAGGGAGTCTCTGAATCGATGATGGATGTGGACGTAAAAGATGATGAACCGGTGGGTTCCAGTTCGAATATTTTAAATGATTCATCTGAAGACGCTGAACCGGAGAAAGTACTTTCTGAGAATGAATCTAGGGTTCCAGAAAATGTTGAAAAGGATTTATCTGACCAACAAAAAGATGAGGATGAAATTACTAAAAAGAATTTAACACATGAAGAAGAAAGGCCTTCCTCAGAAACACCTACAGAAATAGTTGATTCAGAGATTAAAGAAAAGGTTTGCGGAGATACACCAGTGGAAGGCACTGAGACAATTATGCAAAGTGTAGAATCTGATAACCAAGAAATGTGTGCTGAGGTGGATGCACCTGCGCAGGAAGAAGTGACTGAGCAAAATGATGCACCTGCGCCTGAAACTGCAGAGGAGAATGAGCCTCCGAAGGAGACGACACCCGTTGAGGAAACGTCACATGTTGAAAAAGACGCTCCTACTATTGAAGCTGAGGAACTTGCTTCAGAAAGCACAGAAAATGAAAATGATATTACAAAATCTGCCGAAATTGCGCAAGAAACTGATGCTGCAGTGATGGAACAAGAGGAAGATCCTGGAAATGCTGTAGAAAATACTGCGGCTCTATCTAAAGAAGGTAATTTGTCTTACGAAATAATCCCAATTAATATAAATTAATTAAAATGTAGGTGTAGCCGATGGAATTGTGCAATCTGTTCAGTCTGAAGAATCTGAGGACGTTTGCCTCTTGCCAGATTCGGAAAAGGAACTCACTGGAGCAGAAAAAGAGCAAGCCATTCTTGCTCGTGAGAATGCAGAAAAAGAGGCTGAAAAAGCGGACAAATCCAAAGGAAAAAGAGATGGTAAGTAGAAGATTCCTCGCATAGTGACTGCCCGCCCAAACGATTTAACAAATTTAAACTAGACACTCGGCATTCTACACCTTCTGAAGAGATTATGAATGAGGATGATCACATTGCTGAAGAGATCGAGATCCCACAAGAGAACGTTTTGGATTTGAATGAATACGAAATCAAGGAGTTAAACGAAGATGTTCGAGATGAGAAATGCTACAAGTGTCGAAAAGCAAAGCCATGCAGATACAAATTTTTACGAAATGGTGAAGTTAAGTTTTTGTGTGATATAAAATGCGTCAATTCCTTTAGAAATACCAGCAAAGAAGTGTACACATTGTCGGCACGAAAGGTTATCATCACGTCGATTGTGGGAGCGGTTCAAATTTGCGTTAGATGTAGAGCGAAGAAGACCTGCACGTTTCGTTTTAAGGATCCTGACACCGGGCTTTTCTCGTTCCTCTGCCAAACGACCTGTTTGAACACGTACATTGGTAAAAACGTTGAAAAGTATTTAGTAAGGCGAAAAAAGTATATTGTGGAAGAGATGGCACAAGATATGACTCAGAAGTGCATTCATTGCAATGAGACAAAATCTTGTAAATATTGCTTCAAACATGAAGAGGATTTCTTATACATTTGCAACGAAGACTGCTTCAATTTGCTTAGTAAAGAAGAACCGGAGCGTTATAGGTAAGTTATCTTTGACTTAGGATAGGGATTTTGCGGTGTACGGCAATACTTATCCGAACAGGCTGAAACAACGACGTTCCATTAGAGTGCGAGAATTGGGATCACAGTCTGGATCCAGTCAGCCAGAACCGGAAGCGAAAATTGTTGCTAGAACAGAACAGGAAGCTGAAGCAGCACGTATCGATAGAGATGCAAGTTTTGTAAGACGATGCGCACATTGCTTCAGTACTATTGAAGTGAATGATCGAACGTTGTACTGGGAAGCGACAGATTTCTGCAATGAACTCTGTCTAGGGAAGTATCAGAATGTGGTGGGTGCGAGTTGCCAAATGTGCAAAAATAACGTACCACTACAGAGTTTAGGGAAATATTGTGTGCGTTTTGGATTCGATATTCGGCAATTTTGCTGTACAACTTGTCTGGATCGTTTTAAAAAAGGACTAAAAGTTTGCTCCTTTTGTCAAAAAGATATCTCAAAAAGCAAGGAGGGTTTCTTGGCACCTGTGGGAGACAAAGGACAATTTAAAGATTTCTGCAGTCAAAATTGCATGACTCGCTATGATGAGGTGTGCAATCCCAGGAAAAAATCTCAAACTGGTTTGTGTGCTGTGTGCAACAACGAGAAGGTAATTCGGGTGGAAATTAACTTGGACAACAGAGAGCATCATTTTTGTTCCAATCCATGTTTTTCCGCCTTTAAATTCGTAAACAATATCTATCCCGACCAATGCGGAATGTGTATGAAATTTTTCGAGAGAAAGAGCTCGGAAAGTTACACCATTTATCAGGACAAGACGTCCAAAGTTTTTTGTTGTAAAATTTGCATGAACATTTACATTACGTTAAATCGGAAAATCGTACCGTGTCAATGGTGTAAGGTGAAGAAGTATAATTTCGATATGATACAAAAACAGTGTGGGCCGCAGAGTCTTATGCTATGCTCACTAAACTGTTTAACTCTTTACGGAGTATCTCTTAATGCGATATCGATGAGACAGCAAAAGTGCGACCAGTGCAATAGACAAGCGACTCCTCAATACCATTTGACAATGTCAGATGCTTCAGTGCGTAACTTTTGCACATATCAATGTGTAATGATATTTCAAAGTCAGTTTGGAAGGGCCCCTTGGACTATAGATAATACTGGAACAGCTGGAGGAACCGGTACCAAGGAGACAAACAATAAAAAATCCAATACTCCTTTCCCTACAGGATTGCCCAAAAGAATAAAAGGTAAGCCACAACAACAAGTGGTGCAGCAACCACCAGATGAATCTTCTACCGTTCCAATAATTGCGAACGTTGCTTCCTTGGCGCATACTTCGGAACCGGCAGAAACGAATGACGCAGTTGTAATTAAACCTCTAAGGAAAGGTCGATCCAGGGTGATTACAACGAAACAAGACACATCTCCCGTACAGTCAACGTCACCACAACCATCAACTCCCGAAATTAACGAAGATGATCAACCTCTGGTGAGATTAAGATCATTGCGAAGTGGAGCTGCACAAAATTTACAATTACAGGATACTCCTAAAATCCAAGCGAGTCCACCACCACCTCCAAAAATAATTACTACCAACAGTCACACACAAACCAAGCCAGTACAAAAGAAGAGCATAGGTATTACTGCAGTAATAGAAGGAGAATCACCGGCAGAGCCCGTAAAGCCAGAGATGCTTGACAAGTCAACGATGGCGATGGAAAAACCTGCACCAACGGAAAAGCCCAAACTAAGGGATCGAGAAAAATCACCGTCAGATAAAGTAGAATATAAAACACAAGTTGTTACGTTAGCACCGCCTCCAGTTGCGGTTGCCAATAAGCAAACGATGTGCAAGCCGGCCACTGCGACAAAGAGTTCCAGTTGTCGACCCCATTCCTGCAGTGTTCAATGTCAAACAGATGATGATATAGGCAAAAAGATAATTGTTCCTATCCCTGTCCCTATATACGTACCGCAACCCATGTACATGTATTCTGCTCCGTTCCCAGTCCCAGTTCCGATTCCTCTTCCAATTCCAGTTCCAATTTTCATTCCAACAACACGTAACTCGGCAGAAGGGATCTTGAAAGAAATTAAAAAAATTCAAGACAAAATGCCGACAGATCCGTTCGAAGCAGAACTGCTTATGATGGCTGAAATGGTTGCTGGGGACAAGAAAAAGAATGAATCAGACTCTGATTCCGAACCCGAACCACCCCCTCCCGAAGAAGAATATCATCCCGAACCACCTGAACCAACAAATTCCTTTGGTGAAGATGTCTTACAGATGGCCCTGAAAATGGCCACAGAATGTGATGAACCAGCAGTCGACTTAGAATCAGCGATGACTGCTAATACAATAACGCCACCAGCAACCGCTCAGCACATATCCCATGAAGAACCCGATGATTCCAATGAAATGCAACATCAAATGATTATGATCGATGGGCAACGGTATTCCCTGTCTGTCTGCAAATACTTCGAATTATATTCAATAACTCGCTTTTTTATAGGCAAATAATACGAGGTAGAAAACGGCCCGTTACACCCACATCGCCTGGATTACAACCGCGGAATAATCGGTTATCGGTTACACCGCCCAACAAAAAACCGCGACGTACAGATGTACAGGTAATTGGACAGCCTGAGGCAGCAATTAAAGAACCAGTAGAAAAGCCCGATGCAAATATGTGTTTGAAATATACTTTCGGTGTGAATGCCTGGAAACAGTGGGTGATGACTAAAAATGCTGATCTGGAGAAGAGTTCTTTCAAGAGGAAACCATTCAAGTCTGAGCTTTTACAATTGACAGCAGATGAATTGAATTATTCACTCTGTCTGTTTGTGAAGGAGGTTAGGAAGCCGAATGGAAGTGAATACGCACCAGATACGATATATTATCTAGTTTTAGGTAAGTACCCGAACGCGTGAATTCTTCGTCTATTTTCTCACAAAAATTGAAAGAAATGTTTCAACTCATTCTTTTTCTAACGTATTGAAGATAAATCTTGAGCCAGCCAAGCACATTAACCTGTTGCACGATTTTCACATGATTTCTGATTGGATGGCAATAATTGATTATCATTCTTCGAATTTGTTTCTATTCACCTGGTGTTCACGAAAAGACTGCACAGTTTGCGTTTGTAGTAACGAGAATACAAAATAGTATAACAAAATAGTAAAGCGACTGTTTATTAACCAAACTAGTTACTGAATACATTTCCATAGTTTTTTCGTTTTCGCCTATTTATCTGGGGCTCAGTGTGCCTCTTTTCACGAGGAAGTTTTTGCGTCCGACGTTCTTCTTATTCCCTTTTATGCAAGTGAATAGAACTTCCCGTACAAATCCTGCGAGGAAGTTTTTGAGTTATGCACGAAACTGGTTTTCTTTCTCATTTTTGTTTGCAGATTTTTTCTTACCATTTTTACTCTCAACTTTCTCGTTTTCAAGAAAGAGATGGCTCTCATCCCACCCCAAACTCACGAAATAAGCACAAAAAGGAATTTGAAAAACTTCCTGCTCGAGCTTCTTGCTTGCTGTGGCTAGCTGGAAGCAAAATTTGAGTCGCGGGCACAAACCGCGGCTTCTTACCTACCTATCCCTTCTCTCCATTCTTCAAGCGTCGAACGCAAAAGCTTCCTTGTGAAAAGGGGCACAGTTCTGTCTAAGACTCTTATAGAATTGTGATATGATGAAATGTTTTTCCAGAACTTCGGCTTTCTTCACGTGGGTGAATCTGCCCAGAAATTTTTTCAGAATAAAAAAGAATCTTGAAAATTTTTAAAGCACATCGGAACAGAATTGGGTGGTTTTCATATCGTTTCACATCGCTTTTCCTAGGGTTTTGGAATCAAAATATTAAAATATGCTGATTTATTCGTCCAACATCTTTTTTCTCTTTTTTATTTCATAGTATGGTACTGTTTAAAACGCAATTTATCCTTGTAGTTCCGATTATGTATTTTTCCCTATTAAATGTGACCCCAGCTGATTTTTAACGACTAAGTGCGACTCTAAATTTAACATTATGGTCTTCGATCGTAGCTCCAAATACTAAAATGTCGTCCTAATGACACGTTACTCCCTGAAGTCCATCTGCTGAATTCCACATCCTAAGTTAGAACAGATGGTGCTTCTACTTTACGCAAAATCAAAACTTTTTATTTACTATAATTGAAATTAGGGGAAAATCTCGTCGTTTAGAGCAAAATTTTCGCTCTCAATTGTGTGCTCCAAGACACAAGACTATAGAAATTGCTTAACTTGGAGAATTATTAGCAATTAGGGACAGCTGATTATCAGCTCTCTGATTATCTTTTTTTTGTGGAATTCAGTGTTATTATCTCTGAAGGAAACAGTCGTCCTTTTTTTTGTTTTTGAATAGGATCATCTGCCTAAATCTCAAAGCTTCCGTCATATCTAGGTGATAAGTGCAGCACTTTTGCAGAAATATTTAAATTTCTTTTTTTAACTTTTCTTATACCAGGAATCCAACAGTACCTGTACGAGAACGGTCGGATAGATAATATTTTCACAGATCCTTATTATGAACGTTTTACAGATTGCTTAGATGAAGTAGCTAAGAAATTTTCAATTTTATACAATGACTCACGTAAGTAGTTGAAAAGTAGTTGAAAACAAATCAGATAATGCAAATTATCCAATTAATTTCCATTTCTTTCTAGAATACATTGTTACACGTGTAGAGGAAGAGCACTTGTGGGAATGCAAACAGTTGGGTGCACATTCTCCACATGTACTGTTAAGTACTCTGATGTTCTTTAATACAAAACATTTTAATCTAACAGTAAGCTGAATTTTGAGATATTTCAAGCGGGCTGTAAACTAAAAAAAAACTCATTTCTAGACAGTAGAGGAGCATATGCAATTATCGTTCTCACATATAATGAAACACTGGAAGAGAAGTCCGCCTGGTACTAAAACAACTGGCACAAGAAATGTTCTTTTACGATTTTATCCACCTCAATCGGGATTAGGTACGAATTACTTAATTTCAATACTTTGAATGGTTGTGAATGTTTGTTGGTGTTTTTTTTCGTCTCTAGATGCGAATCCTCGGAAGAAGAAAGTTTATGAACAACAAGAAAATGAAGAGAATCCGCTTAGGTGTCCTGTTAAGCTATATGAATTTTATTTATCTAAGTGGTAAGTTCTGTGAGCGAAGAAAGCTATTTAAAATTGTTTGTAAAGCATTACACTGTAAAAGAAGAAGATGAAGAGGAAAATCAACAAAAATTAATTTCTATTTACAGTCCTGAAAGTGTTAAAACTCGCAATGATGTATTTTATTTGCAACCGGAAAGATCATGTGTACCAGATTCACCTGTGTGGTATTCAACACAACCTTTAAGCCGAGATGCTCTAAGTAAAATGCTTCACAGAGTAAAAATGGTGAAGGAAATCAATATAGCTTTGCTCACCAGCTAATGAAATTCCTCAGTTATGCGTTTCGTAATCACATTCTTTCCACCTTACTCTCTGCTCTACTTTTTACTGTTCTTCCTTTTTTTTTCCATTATTTTTCTTTTTTTTGTTTTTATGGCCACCGCAATTTTAAACTTTTCTTTTCCGGAATTCAAATGCAAAAGTTAATTTTAATTGTCTATGCACTATTCGTAAAACAAAAAAAACAAAATATACTATGATGAACTGTAATAAGACGCAGAAATATTTAGTAATTTCTGTCTACACATAATCGTTATGGTTTTCATTTATTGTTTTAGTTTATCGCATTTTGAAGTTTATTATCTAGTTCTATTAAGATGTGCGGAGCACAAACATTTGGTGTAGTATATATGATGTAAATCAAAATTTAGACTATTAAAAAATAAGTTTAAACGTTCTTCTTGCATTAAATACAAACATCAATTTTTGTAAATTACTAAAAATACATTTTGAGGCAAAGCTGAACTGTTTTATTCGTGTTTTTCTGATTGACCGCTTCTCCCGGTCTCCATGCAAAGATAATTTCCATTGATTGCACGATGTCGATGACAAAAATTTATGTGAGTGGCTTAAACATGTCGCGTGGTTTTTAGATTAGTATGGGAACTTTCGAGAAGTTCAACACATTTTCAATGTACATACTTAAATAGCTGCCGACGCCACAAGAGTGAGCGGGACAAACGAAGATTTTAGTAGAGAGTGGAGAGAAGGTATCCGTACGAGCAGTTAGTTCTGGAGAGTGCTAAAAGTAAGACACAACTATTAGGAAATTTACAGAAAGTCATAAATCCTGTTAATGTTAACATTTTCAACGAAAACTATTACTTCGGTATTAATTTCGGAGTACATTTCGCACGAGTTGGAACAAATGCAGTAGAAATTTATCAGCCTTATCGTCATATCCGTTCTTGTAACATTTCCCCTTCCGATCGGATACGACCATGAGGTTCTACATATGGTCAGTGATAACTAACTCAAAGCTCTAATTCCAATGCTCAGCAAATCGAAGAGTTTTTTCGATTTTCCGAGTCTGGATTGCATGGGATACAGAAGAGAATACTAATTTAATTACATTAGGAACTTCGAAACAAGTAAAGAACCATCAATTCTCATTCACTGAATTTTGAATCAAAACAATGAAAGCAGTATCCTTGCAAATTTCAATATCTTTCGGGAAACATCCATCTACGATGATTTTTTTGGCAGTGGAAGGCAAGTGAACAGAAATCGGTAGACGTCGGTAGAAGGATGGTAAGATCTTGTCGAATTATTAAATCTGAATATTTCCTGAGTGTATAATTAATAAGTGTTCATTTCCTTGCTGCAGTGAGACGATGTAGGACGGACTTGTACTCAGCCAAATAAAAAAGAAAGATCAAGCAACTAGTGATGAAGGGAAACAACAAATAGGAAACAATATCCGTGTCGAGAGCAGAATTACGAGTTTCTAAAGAAGATAAGTGGCGGGAACCCATTATGGTGAGGAAATCATGTTAATAAGATCTTTATTCTCGAGTATGGTAAAAAGAAACGGGAATTACAGAGCAATCCAAGCGACGTAGATGCAAACCTGCTAATGATTTTCGAACCAATACTTAATTATTTTCAGTCAGTTACTCAAATTTGATGAGAGAGAGAGAGAGAGAGTTGTTGCCTGTTTTCGACTAGATGTCCAGTTGATAACTGATAGAACTAGAATTATTGAAGAATGCGCGAACTATCTCTAGGTCTGCCTAATGAAATTTTGTCCGGACACTTGAAACTAATTTAAACTATGGAATGTCTTTTCCTATTGAATTTTGATCACACCAGCTCAGACAGTAGCTCATAGTCCTCTCATATTTTTTTCTTCTTCACTGTTTTTCAGGTTCCCATCCTAAAAGCCCCAAGATTCCAGATTGTAGCTTAAAAACTAACCTCTAAGCTAGAAGAATAAAAATATTTCGAATTGCTCCATAGGCTCAATAAATACAGCTGTAGTTCCAAAATTTTGGTGGTAACCGTCACAACATGCGACAACACGTAAAATTTCATACTTTAGAAGAAAACAATAATTTTTCGAGGATGTCCCAGTTAAGGTCAAGGAGAATATTTTGAAAAGAAAAAAGCGGAGCCAAAAAAACAAAACGGAAAAAAAGAAATCAGAAGGAAAAGGTCGACCAAAGCAAAAAGCAGACCAAGGAAATCTATGATGCGGAGATTTGGACGGAGAACACTTTGAGACTCGGAGAGAATTTGAACAGATAAGTTTACTTTTTTGTTTTTTTTTTATTTTTGCGTTTTTCATTTTTGAAAATTCTTTGGTTTAGTTTCGAATTTAGTGCGTGATAAGTGGATGTTCTTTCGATCCCAGCGCCATTCTCTTATTTGGTATAAAAAAGCATGCAGTATATACTTTCACGTGTTCCTAATATTTTATGGGATTCCAGATACATTTCTCTAAAACCCAAAATCATAATATGCATATTTTTATAAATCTTGTCTTTATTGAGTCATGTGTACAATTTTCGCCTTGGCAATTGTTCCCCCCTTGAACATAAAACCAAATTAAGAAAACTTTCCAATAATCCTTATTGCTAGTGAAAGGATTATAAGAGCAGGCTAGTGTAGAGTTTTAATTGTTTGCAATAATACTTAATGTGGACATTAAGTCAGCAAGCCCTGCATTTGATGTGGTATCATTTGCATAAGAGCAACATAAATGGACCACTCTTTTATTGCTAGTAAATGGGCGGGTAAATTTCATTACGCAGAATGTTGCATATGATGGGGGTATCCATAGCAAGGAGATGAATTGACAAAATCCAGTCTAAGCAATTCATCTTTAATGAATAGGATTTATAAATTAATGATTCACTATTTGGAAGACCGAATATAAAGCCATATTTTAGTTAAGTCCTTAAGCTTTTCTGTGGACTGTTTATGTGTTTTAAGTTTTGTGCTGGAGATGACTTCTTGAGAAACTAAGCAAAATGTAGCTTCTCTAAATAAATGTAATGCCCTCTGGCCCTAGTAATTCGGAGGCTACTTGGAAGATGATAGTGTGATAGAAAAAGTCCTAGCAGAAATTATAGTTTTTTGTCACTCAGTCATTTGAGCAACATAAAACGATTTAGGCAGAGGTACTTCATCTTTGTTTTGTGATGGGTGGCGACCCCTTTTTTCCTCTTTCCGTAATATTGGTATTCCTTTAACCTTTTGTATGTACAAGCAAGACCGCCTGCATGTGCAATCGCACATGTTCACCTAATGGATCATATGCTAAATAACTGAACAAAAGCTCACTCTCAATTTTTTCAAAGAAAGATCTCAATTTTCCCTCAACTTTCATTTCGGCTTAACAAAAGTAATGCCTCTCAGTCCGCAAAAAAAACAAACAAACAAGATAAGGTGAACTTCTCCCTTTGTCCTTGTCGAGCCCAAATTCATTATAGATGTTGTAGATATTTTTTTAGTCAAAAATTGAAAATGCAATTCAGTTTTCATTCGGCATCATTGAATTTGACAACAATCTACCTTCCAAATCGTTTTTAACCTATTTGTGTTGACAAATTTTCAAAATGCAAAAAATTAAATGTTGGAGTACCACAGGGATCTATATTCGGTCCCTCTATTGTTTTGTATTTCTATCAACGATTTTTGTACAATATCTTTAAAGTGCAGTGTAAAAAAGTATTCATTTTTTTTCCTCTTACTTTAGATTACCCACACGTGTGACCAGTGCATATTGCACCATGCTATCAGCACTATGCTAACACACTTTTCGTCCTTGGAACCATTGCTCATTTTTAATAATCAGGCTTCTCTTTAAATTTATCTGACCATGTCCTGACTTATAACTTGCGACGATTTAGTTTTGACCAAACTCTCCAGTAAATGCCTTTTTTTCCCTGGAGTTATGTTTTCTACATTGTAAGAACCGATGATCAGGTTGATCATTGAGAGAAAGTCCTTTTCCTAGACAGCAATGAGCAGATAACAGTCCTTGTTTTATGTAATCCTTATATTCAATTTTTTTAAACATGGGAAAGGAGTCCTTTGGCCCTCTTTTACATACGCCTAACTAATAAATTTCTCTGCTTCCCTAAGGC
>QYTT01088050.1:63195-73750 GCA_006980735.1 Dasypogon diadema | reverse complement strand
GTAGGAAAAGGATTCTAGGAAATTCTAATCAGAAGCCTTTGAGGTCACGAATACTTGCACCACACTATATGTATATTTATTATTATTTTTTATTTGCGGTAAAGCTAAGATGAACTGCCAGATCACGGACCGTAAAAGAAAAAATAAGCAGTGTAGTTAGGATCAAGGACTTGAGTTTATGCGGCATCAACTTTGCTTGGATTTTATGGTTGAAGGGTGTTAGAAACGTGCAGGGGGACTCTATAGCGTGTCATACTTAAAGCTTTAAGTCACAACTCAGTGGATTCTTATCAGTAAAATTGACTCAATCACTGGTACCCAGATAAATTACTGCGCTCCTTGCAAGGTTTGGCTCGCACCGAAACCTTCAAAACTACACGCCATGCACAAAAAGAAGAGCAAGAACATTGAACTCTTTTTTATGAATGCTTTAAGACTGACGAAATTGGGCTTATATAATGAGTCAGCCCATGTGCTGCTATCTTGAAGCGTTCATAAAAAACAGTTCGTGCGTTAGTGCTCAAGGTCAGTTCATGGCTTGTAGTTTCGAAGGTTTTGCTCATGCCATAGAGGAGACAATATACATACATGGGCCTCAGTGTGGGATCGAATTGAAATCTGGAGTCGATTGAAGTTTGGAGTGATATCTTGGAACAAAATGTGGATCGGTTCGAAATTCTTGGAGCTAAGCTTGGCTTGGAGCTAAATTTAAACCAAATAGGTATCACTATAAAATAAATTTATTATTCATTTTATTTTGCAGAAAATGAAAGAATGAGGAACAAAAAGGTGTGGGGGAGCTTCTTCAGATGAAAACTAGGACAAATTAAAGTAATTTAAATTATCCAGTTCGAATGAGATTTTGGAAAAATTGTAATTCTAGTTTATTTAACATTTAGTAATAAAATGTAAAATAAATTTTTTTTTGTGCCACATTTCAGTTACCGCAACTATAAAAAATATTATATTTATTTTATCTAATCACAAATGCCGTTTTTCAAGTGATTCTATGCTCAATGTGATGCGGTTAAATTTCATTGAGTTTTTAAAATAATACCTACTTTTGATTCCTTAAAACTAAATAAACAAATGAAAACAATAGAATTTCAAATGGGTTAAATGCCATTATACATGCGTTAATATTAAAACATTAAAATTTAATAAAAACCATTCTTACTTTCATTCCAACGAAGAAAGTGTCACATTAATTGATCATTATTTGCATTGATCATAGCAGTTTAAAAATAATACGTTTCAATTTCGGAGATACGTTGGAAAAATTGAAAGTTTTGTTAACACTGGTAAGTTGTCGTAAGCTAAAAATACCAGTTTCGGATACATTCATCCCACAATTTGCACGGTAGGTACGTTCCGGGAAGAATCGAAGAATAGATCAAAACAGGGTAAAATAAGATGTAGCATGAATATGAAAAGCTTAAATTAAACTTAAAATTCATATATAGTAATATAATATAAATATAATGTAAATTAGCAATATTCCGCAATAAAAAGGGATAAATTAGTACAAGTAAAGGGATAAAATAGAAATAAAACATAGAAAATATTATATTTTTTAAAATTTAAAGCCCGAGTAGACGCGAAACCGTGTAAATAAAATATCGTGTAAATCAAGGATAAGGAATGATAAAATATAAATGGGTTTAATATAAAATTTGAAAAATTGAAACAATTGTCCATTCCTAGTCCTTAATCCTCATCTCTCCCTTGCTCCCATTTCATCCTTCAACATATTCGTTTCTATATTTATAGGATTTTGTCTGTTCCACTAACGAATTTTTCTTCGGAGCCGCGACCGGTTTCGCTGTGTCCAGCATCATCAGGCAACTGATTTGTTGTCATTTTCGCACTCTTATAGTGGCCTCAGGAACGGTGAGCTGTAAGTGGCCTGGTCATTTAACACATGCATATCTCTGACCTGTCCTGTAAAAATTTGTTTATCTCCAATATTTCGAGTGCGTTCATTCTTCTGCCTTTGTCCACGTAATGCAACACCCTATAATTGTCTGGTGTGTACTTATGTTTTTCCCTCGTCAAGTGTTGGTAAAATGTTGAGTCTTTTCTGTTGATGTGTTCCATCATCCTTGTTGCCAAAGGTCTACCCGTTTGGCCAATGTAGACTCCCGGACAATCATTACAGAATACCGCATAAATTCCATTTTTGGAACCCTTTTCCTCTTTCTCATTTTTCTGGAGTATGGATTGTAGGCTTTTATTACAGTAAAAAGCCGGAGAGATATTAAGTTTTCTGAGTTGCTTCCCTATTTTTTCGGAAGTTTGTCTTATATACAGTAATTTTTTGTATAGCATGTATCCTATAAATATAATTATGGAACTTCACGAATTACCGACGGCGGAAAGTCTAAATAAAAAAAACCAACTTTCTCCTTTTTATTATTTTAAAGATAAAAGGCCAATACTGAGTTCGTTACTATTAGCCTATTTTAGATATAAAAATTACTTTTTATAAGACTTTAAATCCATTTTAGACTTCATAGAGACATATCACTCCGAAAAGATTCAATGCCTATTCAATATCAATTCGAATCTAAATAGATCGTTAAGGATTGGTCAAGAAAACGATTCGATTCAATCCGGATTAATTCTGAATATATAAAATATTGATTTTAATCAATAATAAATAAGAGAGACAGATAATGAGGACATGTGGAGGTCTCAGAAAAGAATGGAATGGAAATGAAAATTTAGATCATCATTATAATTTCATTACAGTCGATATTGGAGGTATTTGTCCGTAGATTTCCAGAAAAGTTTCTCTCTCAGTTACTGTCTAGATATATTCTGAGATTTTTTTTATAATAGAATTTTACATGTCACATTGAAAGGCAATAAAATATTGCACAGCAATTTAGCCAAATTATTCTGTTTTCATCAATTTCAACAAAAATAAAATAAAATAAATAAAATGCAAGTTTCAGTCCAACTTTTACAAAAAAAATTACAAAAATACTCCCAGCTCCCACGCCAGTAGCCGAACTGGTAGAGGTGAAAATTTGTAGTATTGTTTATTTTCAAGAACGCAACCAAATTGAGCCAAGGGGCTGTAATTTATTTGGGTGGTCGTGGTTGAAGCCATTAAACTTGCAAGAAGAGCATATTAATATGAGGTATCATGTTTATGAAGAGCGATTTTTATCATGTGTGATGTTACTTGCGTATGGAGAAATACTATGACGTGTACAGTCTACAATTTTCACAATATCCTTTTAAGTTAACACGTTATAACGAATGACGGTCTGCTTTTGCGTCAACGAACAAAGCCAGAGACGCCTGGGACGCCTGGGACGCCTAGGAATATTGTTTTTGCGTGCCATTCTATCTGAAAACGTTTTGTTTACTTTGCCAATAAAATTTTATTTTCCTTCTCAACTTCTGCTTCTGAATTTTATTCTGTATTATAAATTTTTTATTATTCTGTATTAGAAATTTTTAAGTCCTTTTAAAAAATGAGTACCTCATTTATTTGGTTTTCTTTTTCTCTTTATTTTCACATTTAAGATAAATTTAAATGAACAACAATCGAATTTATATCCTTAAAAGAAATGAAACAGTACTTAATGATCATTTATCAATTCTAAATGTAAATCATGTTTACATAAAAAAGTTATGAAATATCAGCGAGTGTAAAACAAGTTTAATCACGGTAGTGCTGCAGCACCAGTAAAACTTTAAGAAAACGAAAGTGATTCAATGATGTAATATGCAGAGGTTACACACTCAAGTGCAGCTGGCCAATTCCCAACTATCCGGCACAGCTTCTGCATTCCGTGCCTCATCTCATGAAGATCTTTGCATTGGAAAACAAACGGCAGGTGAGTCTGCCTGCCCTCTTTATGCCGAGGAATTTAAAATTCAACGAAAGTTCCATTTTATATGATCTGTTTAACCCAATTACTTAGAAATAAATTTATCTTTTTTGAAAATGTTAAAATATAAATAAAATGTGAAATATGAGCAAATTCAGTTAAAAACTGGTTTAGTGCACCGCTTCAAATCCAGTACATGATGGAAAAAGTGATCTCCTTGTTGGTGCTCAATTAGCAGATTGGTTGAAGTAGTCTATACTGGTAGATACGGCACAGAAAAACTGCACTGAAAGCAAACACTATTACAAAGCGACACGCAGCAACACGACACTGCAGCAGGCTGCGTTTGTCATTATGTGGTAAGTGAAATTATGCAACATTTTGCCAAGACAACTTGTTGCGTATCTGAATGCACATATTGCCTCTGGATAAACCAACTAAATTTTACAGGTAAGTGAAAAATTGTCTATGAATTGGTAGTTTCCTTGGATAAAATATAGGCTATTGTGCGAACGAGCTTAAATTGTGATCATGATCTTTCTCTGCGATCCATTTAGTGCTGTAATTACTCTGAATGCATTTGAAGCGCATTCATGCAGGAATACATGGATGCAATCTTCAGTGAGCGTATCTTTGTTATGCTACTATTTGATTTCTTTTGCCTTGGGTTATTGAAATGTTACAATTGTTCGGAAGGTGTAATTTTCCCCATTTTTGATAGTTTCAAACTGATTTGTGAATTAGTCTTGCGCAATTAATCACGTGTAATAAAATAATTACATCACGATGTCTAGGTAAATAAAAGCTTAGCAGACTCTCTACATATATGTATGTACATTCGATAGTGCATTGTTTTGTATGGAGGTTATGTCATTAAGAGTTTATCTGTATTGAGAATGTGTATAAAAAATGGACTGAATTTATACCAGTTCTGGTGGCATTGTTTGGTTCTATAACAAGATTAATTACCGGTGATCAGTTTCTCAATACTTAATGTAAATAATAAAGTTATTGCGGTTGTCAAATGCAACGCATTCTGTTATTTTTATTATATTGTACTCTCAGGCCTGTTATTAGCAAATATGATGCTAATAAAAGTAATTGACCTACATATATTCAATGCCTTGAACTATATTGAATTGTCCCTTCTAAAAAAATATCTAGTAAATTGTTATGGGAGTATTTTCTGGATTCCAAATGCCTATTGTATATGCTTTTCGAAAATATTTCTAAAATGAGGGAAGCCACAAGTGTTTCCAAAGTAATTATTATATCATGTAGTGCACATTCAAAGCGTGAAATGATTTGATAATCATGGTACTACCTCCATTTTAATTTAATAGAAGTTAATTACTGGCATTCATGTAATTAGAGAAAAACAACAATTAACTTAAATATACACAGAGCGACTTGAGAATTTTAAATAATGGAAAGAACTTGGAAAAATAAAGACAATAATTTTATTCGTGTGAGAAATGACAAAATTTGTTCAGTTATTCTGAAATAGCCCTTAATTCTTCAATAACACATTTAAAGAAATACGTATTTGCAGAATATGGGACAACAGACTCTTGGTTTCGGTGAAGGGGAAAGGTGCGTCTTTAAAGGATAAGTGATATTTTTGAAATTGATTTCCACGAAGCTGCTATATATCTAAGGTATTATTTTATTTATTGCTTGTGAACTGAGACTGGAAGAAATCCAGGAATGGATTTAGGTGCTGTCAGCGGTGCAACCACCGAGTCGATATGATGAAATCTAGGTTATGTTACCTTTACCGCCTGTGTCGTGAGGTTCATTAAGGAATTGGTGTCTTAAATCCTAGGCCTGGGACTTTTTCTGTTACGAACGGATTTCGGAATAAAGGCGGGTATACATTTGAGTACGAACGCTACGAGGCAAGGCGAGCAGGTATAAGGGTGCAGATGTGAACGTGTAGCCGAGGCGTGGCAAACTGCCGTGCGTTCGAGACGAGGTTGTTCAAAATGCCATTCGAATCTCGAATCAACTGGAACATTGCTTCATTCGTTGACGAATGGTTCACAAAGGAGGTGTTTGATCTGACTCACCCTGCCTCGTACGCCTTTGTGTTCAGATATGTGCACGCTGTGTATTTCGGATCAAATTTGGTAACTATGAGCAATTTTATTTCACGGCGAAAAAGAAGCTACTATTAAGGCGATCCACTCAGGTTCAGTTTATCCCACACTTTTACCTGGGCAGTTCAAAACTGCACAGTTAAATCGGTCAAAATTCTTGGACTGAGTAAGGGGCTCCACTCACATTCAGTTTATTCAACAGTTAAATCGCTACGACATCTGTGCAATTTTTTTCCTTTTTTAGTCTATTCAGCTCTTTCCACGGATTTTGCACAGTTTTCATTCAGTTCATTTCTGATGAGTGATAACGTGTCAAGTTCATCCACACGTAATTAATTTCAAAACGAACTGAGCAGACGTTCAGTTTTTCCCTGCGTAGTTCTCGTTTGCGCAGTTGGTTCGAGAAGTTTAGAAAGCGAATGAAATTTAAGATAACGGAAGAAGCTGCAAGTGCTGATAAGGAGGCGGCGGAAAGATTTCCAAAACAAATATTTAATGAGTTTGAGTTTCCCTTCTAACCCAGAAGGCGCACTTCTCAGCGTAGAGCCAAGAAAAATTTACCCATCTTCGCATTAAGCGTTTACACATTTCAGGAAATGTGTTAAGGTTAGGCTCTCCGACAAGCATGAAAGATAAATGACTGCTAGTAAGATTAATAACTTGACAGAGAGTACAAATAGTGAACAAATAGAAAGAACAAATAGTGATGTTAGTGTTACAACATAAAAAGACGACGCTTCAGTACATTTTTAGACACATTTAAATCGAAGCACACCGCAACACAATTCATCGCCATACTCATGCGATTAATGGGCTCATCCTTACCATAGTTAGTTCTAGAGAAATTAATACTCAAAAGGGGGACAGCTCTCAGCTTACGGACATTAGTTCTGAACGATATCCTTCAACGGAGCTCCGAAGAGTCGATATTAGAATTCAGGAGCTGATGAATAAAAATTATATCAGCAACCCTACGCCGCTCCTCCAAGGAAGCCATACCAAGAAGGTTAAGCCGTTCGCGATACGGCGGAAGAATCAAAGGTCGTTCCAAGGAAGGTTCCTAAGTGCAAATCTAATGAACCTGCGCTGAACCAACTCAATACGACCGATGTGGACAGCTTAGAAAGGATTCCAAACCTTGGATGCATGTTCAAGAAGCGGTCGGACCAACGAGTTATATAATGTTAAGGAAACCTAAGGGTCAGCGAATTCCCTGGACCAGCGTTTAACGAAGCCCAGCATGGAATTACTCCTAGAAGCAACATAATTAATATGGGAGACAAAATCAAGCTTGGAGTCAAGCTTAACGCCGAGGTCATTAACCCACTATTCACGAGGAATATTATTTGTATCAAATGTGTAGTCGTATCAAATGTGGATGAGAGAGTATTGATTTGATAACTTATGGTTTTTAGAACAATTTTTTATTAGATTGAAAATTGTCACGGAAAGTGAGGGTGCAATCTTCAGAACTTTTTATGAGACAGAGGAAAGGTTTGTAGCCCCTGTTCACGAGGAAAGCTTCTGGTGCGTTATGTTTGTCTTCCAAGCAGGACCAGCAGGATGGAAATTGCCATCAGTCGAACAAGTTGAGACAACCTATACTACTCAGCGTAGCTGAACCCTGGATTAGACAAGGTCAACGATTATTATCTAGGGGAGCTTTGGCAGATGGAACGAAGTGCCAAAAGAATAGGTAAACACGGAAGAATCGCGCGAAAATTCGATAGATTTTTGCTGCTTGACGCAAATAATAACCGTCAGTTGTGAAAAAAATTGTTCGTGAAGGTGATGTGTTTAATGTGTTCGTGAAAGTGAAAGAATTGCTAAGAGTGAGAGACAGTTAACTTTGCGTTCTTATCGGTTAAAGGAATAATTAAATTTCAGTGCGTCCCTTATAGTCCCGGACGACAAATATAGGGTTAGTTACCTACTCGATTCGATCGCTCTGACTCTTGTGACTTTGAAAAGCTCTCTTGTTCGCAGAGTAAGTTTTGTTTGGGAAGTGGAACTCGGTAAATTTGTGCAAAACCCATCCGGAACTTCGCGAAATCAGTGAATACTAGCTCGAAAAAATTTAACTTTCACAAACAAAGTTCGGAGCTCTTGTGCTTCTTGTTGCGATTTTGTGCTCCTTCTATTAGTGATCTGAGTTCCATGGGTTTCTCCTTGGCGCCTGTACAATTTACTGCGGACGTCCGCTTAGAATAAGGATCTGCACTTCTATATCCGTCTCCAATTCTTTTCGACTAGCTCTTAGTTTTTCAAGAATTCAACATTTATTTTCCGTTGCAGAAAGGGAGTAGACTTTAACTTCGCAAACTTCCGAATAAGACAGGTGAGACGAGGCCGATGTTTTTCGTGGATACTTCGCTCAGTACGAATTTACTATTTTAGACAGACTGGGTTTGCGTCATTGCTAATGTTACAATTATATTACCAAAATTTTTTATTTAAAGCGGAGAAAGAACGATTTGCACTGCTCTTAGGTTAAAATGCCGCGGGATATTTTAAGGGGAGGCCTTTACTGGTACGAAAGTCTAAAAACCCCACAGCTTTGAAATATACCCCAAAGGAATATTGCTGAAAAAGTGCTGCTTATAATTGATAATGTTCCAGGTCATCCTATAAACTAATGGCGATATGAAAGTTATTCTACTTCCACCAAATAAAACTGCAATATTGCAACGGATGGGCCAAGGAGTCATTGCAACATTCAGAGCATGCTATTTACGACATACCCTCAAAAATTAATTAAAGAAATTAATAAGAGAGACGAAAACGTCCAATGGTTTTAGAAAGAATTTACAATTTTGGATACTCCCGACAACATTAAAAAATCAAGGAATGAAATTTAAATTTAGAATGTTTGAGGGATCAGGAGAATTCGAAAAACGCACATTCTTGACCTTTAAAAGTTCATGAAGACATGAACAGAGATGCACATTAACAATTAAAAAAAATGTCTCAGCGTTTAGCTTCTTCGATTGAGCGGTAAATATCTTTGAGTCTTGCGATCTGGATAAAGAGTGATTTATATCATTTTGCGACTATTATTTAGTCTCGAAGTTTATATAGAACTTTATAAAGAAAAACAAACAACATCCCTTATTCAGCCGGGAATAAAAAGGATCGCACTTCTGTTGGGTTCGATATATGTACGTTGTTTCGGTTTACGTCGCATTTTCCGGTCCCGATAACGACGTAATTCGAGGCTCGCCAGTATTTGTATCTTTTTGCCGAGAGTGACGGACAGTAACGCAAACAGTATGTTACCATTTCCGCCTCGTTTCCGCATCCTTTACAGAGGGAATTAGTAAAGCAAACGATTTTGGTTGATGTTATTTACAAGAGCTGTAGTCTCTCAAGATGACGATCACAATTCCTAGAGATAGCTTGTTTAATTGTAAAAGTCTTGAGTTGACATTAGGTGCCGCCAAAACTATTTGGTCGTCCTCACAATTGGGGTCAATATAATCGACGATGCTGGCTACTTCTTGTACGCTATACTATACTCCTAAGTAAATATATGGAAGTGATCCTCGTGGGAAAGGGTAGACAAATGGAAGCTGTCCCCTCCAGGCCAGCCCAATCGATTTCTTAAATTAGTGATTAGATGTCAAAAATTATAGTAGGTAATAAATGTCCTATGATTTATTTATTTTTCACAATCAAAAATTGGCTTGTTCAGTTTAGGATAGGACACACAAAAAGTATTTCACTCGTTCTACAATTTTAGAGAATCAAATAATATTCGCGTTGGAAATTTGCGTTTCATCATCCATGAAATCCTTAAGCTTTAAGAAAGTTGAAGAAGTGGCTCTTTTACATATCAGAAGACTTCCTTATAAGATTTGAGGCTATAGGATATAGTCTGATTTTTGTGCGAAAAAAACTTAAAACACAAAAGTTATCAATTAATCAGATGGCGCATGCAGCACAGATTAGGCGGAAGGAAATTTTAGGGAAGCGGAGATTGGGAAATTTTGTAAGGTTATAAGTGGTTAGCGCAATTCACGGGAGAAATTTGTACTTGTCATTACAAGTACAAATATTGGGATGTTCCACAGTAAAAATGCATTCCATTGAGATGTTCCACAGTAAAAATTTCATGCCAAAAATTGTGACTGACTTGCAACATTTGGTAGGTTAAAATTTCTCAATCTCCTTTTCACTATGTTGTGTGCATCACAGTGCTGTTTTTGAACAGTAGTATGAGGCTAGATTTAGTCATCTCTCTGATGATGCCCTAAGAAGGCGAAACGGGATGGCTCTTTCAGTTTGTATAAAGATTGTGGAACTAGTAGCAAACTAGTAGTTTAATTAAAAAGTGTCAAAAAGTTAATATTTTAATTTTAGTTTTGCAAGCGGAAATGGGTGAAACGCTAATTTCATATATATTTTTTTGAATTGGTTTTTCAAAGAACTTTAATTTAATGCCCCACTGAGTGGGATTCAATATTAAATTTATTTTCGATTATTAACTCATTCCTGGCATCAAGACGAATCTAACGATACTTCGATTGTCAAAATCTGGTGTAGAAGCCATAGAAGATAACAAAGCCAGGTAAAAATAGCAATGTTTTGAAATAGTACTAAACGTTTAAAACC
>QYTT01088050.1:51529-63175 GCA_006980735.1 Dasypogon diadema | reverse complement strand
CATGCCAAAAATTGTGACTGACTTGCAACATTTGGTAGGTTAAAATTTCTCAATCTCCTTTTCGCTATGTTGTGTGCATCATAGTGCTGTTTTTGAACAGTAGTATGAGGCTAGATTTAGTCATCTCTCTGATGATGCCCTAAGAAGGCGAAACGGGTTGGCTCTTTCAGTTTGTATAAAGATTGTGGAACTAGTAGCAAACTAGTAGTTTAATTAAAAAGCGTCAAAAAGTTAATATGTATGTTTCACCAAGTACCATACGAACAGTCAGTAAATCTTATGAACCACTTGCTCTTTATAATAATACTTCGTAGTGAGTGGTTTATTGCGATAAAGGAATTAAAAGTTCAAATTCACTAGGAAACAGGAACTATTACAAAAAGAACCCGACTGCAAAACTGAATATTAATTAAATTTTAGTTTTGCAAGCGGAAATGGGTAAAACACTAATTTCATATATAATTTTTTGAATTTGTTTTTCAAAGAACTTTAATTTAATGCCCCACTGAGTGGTATTCAATATTAAATTTATTTTCGATTATTAACTCATTCCTGGCATTAAGACGAATCTAACGATACTTCGATTGTCAAAATCTGGTGTAGAAGCCATAGAAGATAACAAAGCCAGGTAAAAATAGCAATGTTTTGAAATAGTACTAAACGTTTAAAACCGGACCAAGGAATCTATGAAAGTTTCAACAAGGAAAGATTCTAAGGTCCTTATCGCAATCAAAGAAAACTAGCAGAGTTTGTAATAACTTTACAAAAATTACTTTTTCTGATGAAGTAAATTTAAACCTCTGGTAAAAAGTTTCGCAAATAGGAATTTTCCACACAAAATCAAAAAGATATTATTTCGATATATACCAATAAGTTATAATTTACTTGAATAAAAATTTAATAACTGGTTACCGTCCTAAAGAATGTAACAACTCTATTATTTACCATTTCTCAGAGCTGCAGAAATGTATAGCATTTCAAGTTCATTAGCGACCACACCAACATCATTTGTAACTATTTCAAGACTGAATACGACCAGTTCAAGGCTAAATGCAACCGTTTCAAAATCAAGTGCAGGCATTCAAATTCATATTTCAAGTTGAGGTGCTATCGTTTTAAGGTTAGATGCAATCATTTTAAATTTATTCACAATCACTGTTGAAAATGAATTGGTACTGTAGCATAAATTGGGTAATTTTATTAAATGAACTCTTAAAAGTTTAAATATTAGCTAATAATTTTAGTATGCAAATTCATTGTTTATTCATTATGTATTCATTACTTAACATTACAGTAGTTACTAATAATTCTAGCAAGGAAAATTTTACAGTCCACCTGAGTTATACAAGCACTCTACAATTTCTTCAATTACTTTTGTTAGCTCTTCTGCCTTTCTTAAGACTATATTCGGAGAAAAATAAGAATATTGTGTCTGATAAAATAGTGCGGGGGGTTTTTTTTAATTTTTGCTAAAAAAAGTGTAGCAAACTCCTTTTCTGGTGTAGACATATTGCGATAGAATCAAATCTCCATACCTAAGTGTAAAAAAAGTAGTCGTGGAGAAACTGTTATTATTTTAAAGTTTGATAGTTATAGGTAATTATTCTCTTTTAATCTTCTGGATAGTACCTGAGATCTTAACAGCGATAAACTAAGGCAAACGCCCTTTGTCTGAGTACCTCTATTCATTGCTTACAGAGAAATATGTTAAGAATTAATTTGTGCTTCAAGAAAAAAATCATTTCTACTATAATCTCCTAAATCTTGGCGTCCCGTGAGGTTCCTTACTCGGACACTTTCTCATAATATTTCTGCCCATAAGCAAACTAATAATGATTAAAGTTCTAAAAACTGATCAAAGTCTTTAACATTTTTATTTCTTATTCAGTGCACATTGCGGTATAGGTGTAAGGGCTACCTACTACAATACAGCTGTGGAATCTACAATATATTTTGTTGTCCCCTCCAGATATGACACTTTCAGACAGGGTAAAGAAACTTGAAAGTTTATGCTATTACCTTCTACAAAAAAGAAGAAATCCGACTAGAAGATAGATTTGAAATGTTTAATTCTGGTTCCAGATAAATATTGTGCTACGTGGCCTAAGTTTGGGGATACTTGGTGTGTGAAGATGTGAAGACATTTCAAAGATTTCTTATAAAGAAATTGCTTTGAATATTAGCTGGGCGAGACTGAGAATTTAAGATGGATTTTATTACAGATTAAAGTATTAAAGCTTAGGTGCATAGCCGAATTAGTGCACTTGAATGCAGTTAGTAACATTTGTTCCGGAATCGAAAATTATTGAAATCAACCTTTGTGTTATTTGTAACTTTGCGATATAATATGCACATATTGAAGAGCGCTATATCTTGTAAGTAAAAAAATATTTTTCGATAATTCTTTGTACATCTTCTCATAATAAGAAAAGACGAAAGAACCTGATCATAATGATTCACTCCTCCCGTGTGTGCATTGTAATCAATAACACATTTTGGTTTCATTACTACACCTGAAGTAGAAGTATTTTATTTTTGTTGTTGTTGTTGTTGCTATTCTTCCTCTTCCAGTATCAGTAATTTTTGCATTTACATGCTTTGTTGATAACATATATATGCCTTTCTTGTCCATCCATTTTAGAGCTAGTATTTGGTTACAGGAGCGCCTCGAAGCATCTCGTTTTTCAGATTAGTTGATTATAATTCTTTTGGTATATATATTTTCTTGTTTTCAGATTAAGTAACTTGGAAAGTAATGTTGAGGATAAATACCAATTATCTAAATATATTGCATATCCTTTGTCAAAAAAAGGTTTAGCTAATTTTAAAACGACGTTTTCAGATGCGCTGTTAATTGAATTTAATAATTTATCCACTCTCGTAAAAATTTTGAAGGCAACACAGTAACCGCTACTGGACTCTCAAAGTTTATAAAACTCTACACCGACTCGCGCCCTTTTAGAAGGGTTATATTGTTTGAAAAATAATCAGCTACGAAATTTTATTAGAGATTCATTCAAAGAAACATCTCTTTCAGGAGTATATATACTCTGAAAAGCAGAATTCATATGTTTGACAATATTTCTGGTCTTAAAAATCCCATCTTCATTGTCTTGTGCTTCATTGTTAGCAAAATGTAAAAATCTAGTTATAAGCTCAAATCTTTTGTTCGGCATTGTTTTTTCTTATATCGGAGTATAAATTATTTTTCCTTTAAACTAATATTGGCATATTTTATAATAGGTTTTTTTTTATTTGAGACATTAGTAAACACAAGGCGAAATATATTTTAAGTTCATTTGCAGTTTTATCTCCCCATTCATCATCATATTTTTTTCTTCTTATAATTTTCACTATTTATCATCTGTGCTGCATATCTATTAGTTTCAACAGCTATTGCATTCTAATAATCATCCCATTACACTGGGACTATCTTCTAATTTTTGTAAAAATCTAGAACTTATACCTGGTATCTCCGTGAATGTAAAACTTTTTGAATCATTATCGGCAAGAACCCAATTCCAATTATTAGAATTATTTTCACCTCTTGATGTATTAGTTACATTTCTTATATCATCATCAAAATCGTCGTAAGATAAACGTCTAACACGTCTTTTACGTCTTTGTAAAAAACTAAACTCTTCACTGCCACTACCACTATAATCTTATAAATTATAGTTACGCTTGTTCATACTTGGCACGAGATAAATTATTTTGTAATTATATAGAAAGATAACAACGTATAAAATCAATCGCTATACACACAGCGCGAATGACATTTACTAACTGGTACGCGAAGTATCACGACACATGCACGAGTCTGACTCGTTACTACGCATTTTGAATTCAATAATACATCACGAGTGTAGTTCGTTATTATGCACGAATTAATTATAACTTATGTTTTACAAATGTCAATTTATTTAAAAAGTGAAATAATATTCGAAATCTGGAACAAGATACCGTTTAAAATCTAAATTTGTAAATAATTAACCCAAGTTATCGCAAAAAATATTATCATTAGAAGAATTGAAATTAAAAAAAGTCATAAAAATGTTTGCTCAATGCTGACCTATTTTACCGACACTTCTTATACAATTTAGTTTGGTCAGCAATTTACACAGTTTTCGCACAGACTCTTACTGTTACGACCATTTATTTTTTGACATGAATGACATGTATTTCAACATATTATACATGATTCTATTGAGGCCTTTTCTTAATCTATCAGCTTTCATGCGCTTAATTATCGCTATTAACTCACTATAGCAGTGTTGTGCTGAAAGATATTCAAGAAGCTCTTTGAAAATGAATGGATTATTAATTTAACTCATATTGCCTGTTGAGTGAACACTTTAAGAAAATTTCGTAAAATTATAAAAATTACCAGTAATCAAGGTCTGTTGCAACCAACGCAATTAAAATCGCCTTCAACGAATATGGGCTTAGCCTAGATACTAGAAAAGGGAATAGATTTCCTTAAGTAATGTGAGTGATCAGTACATGTAATATGAAAGCTGCTCGACTAGAGTGTAACTTATAAAAAATTGTAAATTTCTTTCATCTATCCACATGTTGGATAGTAACGACCTTGCCCCATTCATAATGTGTCAAAATTTCAATCATCGACCAGCTAATTATGTTGGTGTTGTAATGTTTACAGTTACGGAGTTTAAAGTAGTTTATTGCTCGGAGCATTATAAGTGGAGTATGATTACTTTTCTGTTTTCTGAAACAACAACATGGATCCATTAAGCTGTTATCAAACTAGACGTGAATCAAGTTAAGTAACTTTTGCAGGAAATAAGAAACTATAAATCACTAATTAAGCACACCTTTCCATTTGAAAAGTGAAATCAGTAGAGAACTTTATACCAGCACTGATCCATTTTGCATTACTTTAAATGCTTTAACTAGTTTTGACTAGTTTTCTTTAAAAATCACGTGTTATTTGTTTCTGTAAAGAAAGTATTAATTTACACTGTCAAATGAAATATAGAATAAGAATGCCAAAATTCTTGGGTAAAAATAGTTTTGGTCCTTCGAACCGGATTAAAATTCAATCTCAAGAGAATTATTCATGTCGGGGGGGTTAAAGAAATTACATTTTGTATAAGCAAATTAATATATGCAGTGTAAAACTGCCGTTTAGAAATTTGGTGTCATAATTTTCACTCAATAGTTTCAAAGTATGTAGGATGTACTCATCTCATTATCGCAAAGTCATCCCAGATAAATAAAACTTCTTTCTACTGAAATAATGGCATACAGAAACAATTTTGCGGTCATTCAATTACATGTTAGAATTAAAAGCAATACGGATTCAAAAGTCCAGACAAGTCAATAAACGAAACTGACGAGGTTAATTAATAAATCAGGCGAAACCGTGAGTAACGCTGAATCAGGAAAAAATATTTGCATTTTTGCATAGTTATTTAAAGTTTTATGTCTGTAGTGCAAATTTGACAAGGTAATGGACGTGGAACCGTTCAAGAAAATTACTCTGCCAGAAAAACAGAATAATTATTGTTCGCTAAAAAACTTCGTGGTTCAATTATTTTCGCAGATGTGCAATTTTGCATTTTATCTTCTCATATTACAGTAAAAAAATCTGATTTTTTTTCTCGAAGTGTTTATACATGACAACAAACCTCTCAATAATGAACAATAAAATAATATAGTTAATTAAAAGGGAGTCAGCAAAATAAATTTAGATTGATTATAAAAAGGAGTATATGAATAAGATAAGAGAGTGAACTTATGCAGCGTGAGTTCTTATACAAGTACGGCTTGTAAAATATTACTAAGGAACACGTGGACATGTTCTATTGAAACATAATATTAGATAAACATTTGATGGTGTGACTCAAGTGGAATAGCTCAGATATACATCCCACTATTAATCGGCCATGGAATGAAGTTTCAATCTTAATAATCCTTAGTAGTTACACTCCATCAAATAATTTCTGATTTTATGACAAGAAAACCACGTATCGAATTTACATATTATTAAATATATTTTAGATATTTATTATTTAAAAATAAATAGAAATTATATTTTAATCTCTAATCCTGCTTGAACAGAACAACAAAAATATGATATTTAAATGCTGACCTGAGTATGATAAATTTTCGTTCAACGATGTACAAAGTCCAGTAAACTATTTAATACAAGATCAAGCAAGAATTAATTAATTTTGAAGATTATGGAATATCTAGATTTGAAATAATTTTATTTTTGCGTCTTCTGAATGTGTTTTATCCACTTTGCACTTTGTAGAGCTCTGAAATATTAACAATAAGAAGATTGCTTCTGTACCTGTGTTTAATAAATTTAAAGTTGAACAGTATAAGAACTCCATGATGAAAGCGGTCAAGTTTGAGATTTTTTGCAAATATCAGCATGACTATGGTTAAAAGTGGGATAATACTTACTGTAGTTAAATTTCGCTCCCTGGGATATCAACATAGACAGGGGAGTCGGTCGGGACTTGATGCCTGCGCTTCCACCTCCACTTCCTCCGTTAATTCCAAAAAATTGGTCCTTAGCACTCTGACCATATTTCAGGTACTGTTTATGTAATCCCATAATTCAATTCTGGAAGGAAAAAGATATCGTAAGTCTTCGCAAGAAAACAAATAGCAGACTTTAAATGAATGAGCAAGCAACCACACGCAACATAATTGCATGTTTCTTAATGACCTAAGTCAAGGCATGAACGTGTAAACTATGCCCATATGCTGGGCAAGAAGACGCATACAGCTGAGCGTCAGATCGTTGTAATTAAGACATATGAGAAGTTCAAACCGTGATTTTTCTTAATGCATTCAACCCATTTTGAGGTGAAGAAATTTGACAAGCAAGGACGGACTGGACCGACTGTGTCATCATCATGTCGCAGCTAAAAGAGTTGCCGTACGGTTGCACACGTTAAACGAAGAAAACTGCATTTTTACAGTCTATGGCCGTCATTTAAGTATGAAAACCAAGTAGGTAATTGCATACGTGTTTTAGCACATTAGCCTGATACCCGGCTGTAAGTACAGAGTGCTCTGCGACAACAAGTGCTGGCAATTAGAATTATCCAAGATGAAATTTTCGCAATTAGCTTAAGACACCTGAATTTCGTAAGTTTAATGTTGTCTGGCCAAATCTGCCCTGGTATGTAAAGTCGGTACAGAGCGAGATTGAGAAAATTCATGAAAGTGAATTAATTGACCTTCCCCCGAGATATTTGGAATTTGTAAAATGGTGCATTTCGGAAAAATTTGAAGGATATAGAATGCGCTCCATTTCAACATATCATGTGCATTGGAGAGGCTATTAAAGGGCCAAAGAAGTGTTGAAAATTCAATTAGCATTATTGCAAAACAGAAACTGCTGGCTGAATGTGTTTGATTAATTCATGATTTTTATTATCGAATCAATTGTTATCGAGTCGCATTTGAACTACAGATTCCGGTAAATATATGTATGATTTAATATGGAAATTGCATATTGAAATGGGTTGCGTAATTTATCACCTTGAGATTGGTAGCGAAATGAAAGTTTTGCAATAACCAGGGGTAGGTATCTGAAAAGATATTCTTATATTTCAAGATTTAAGAGCAAGAAACATAATCTGATACCGCTCAGTAAAAATTAGCATTACAAAGTTGTTTACCATAAAAAATACATCCATTAAAAAAAATCTTCAAAACAAGAAAACCATAATGTAAGCAGATGTAATAAGCCTTTATTTCATTCTATTTTTACATCTATTGGCCAAATTTTTGTTCTTATTGATACTCTTCCTCATTCCAAAATTTAAGAATTAATTAAGCCATGTTTTAATTAAACGAGTTTAAAGAATCTGAAAACAGGAAAGCACGTGATTTAAGGAATTTTTGACAATTAATATGTGCATTATTACATTTTGAAACCGGATTGGAATACTAGTTCCGGAACTCTTACGGAAACCTTAAAAGTTGTATTATTTGTTTAGTGCTGTCAAAAATATCGATTTTTGCCCAATAACTCTTTTTCAATTAAGCTCAAATTATCTTATTGTTGTTGTCGATATACATATACATGTGTAGCTTGGCGTCCGGTTTTCATAACTGGCAGATACGAGTATATAAATAATTGATGTTATTTAAACAAAGGAATTTGAATTTGAATATTTATAAGTTGAGAATTTTCTTCTGGTGTAAAGCGCACATATTTTTCTGTGATAATTATAATCCATTTAAAATTAAAAGGGTTCAGAATGTAATCATCCAACAAAACCAGAGGTAAAATTAAATAAAAGATGAAAAATTCCCCTAGGAAAGACAAGGATTACAAAGAAATAAAAAGAAATTGGGATTGGTTGTAAAGAGGCGCAAAATAATTAATAAAAAGTATTAGAGGAATTAATAAACAAAATTCGTGCTTAGTTAAAAAGAGATAAAATCAAGAAACTCTAATGTATAGTACAGATACGTTGCAAATGGTGATGAAATTAAAAACTTGTCTATTAAGCAGTTGATCAGTAGTTAGTGTTCTTAGCCTAGTGAATACCTTAAATCTCATTCTGATATATTTTCAAAAAAAGTACAGTGCGGATAAATCTGATTACAATCAATCTTCGGAGCAAGTGAGTTTTTCGAAAACTTTGTAGTCAGTTTTCAAAATGAGAAATGTGAGAAATGTTATCAAAAAGTAGTTGAGGCAATTACGCAAACAGAATTATACTTGTAGAGCATTGCCGTGATGTTTTATACTAAAAATCGTCGCACTTATTATAAATATTTATTAGATTAAAGTAGTTCCCAAATTACTCTTTCGTGTAATTTCCTTTTATCTAAACTGTGGTGCGTATATCAAAAAATCTCTTCTGAGTTTAAAAAAGGAGTAATGAAACAGATTTTGTTTGAAGAACCAAAACTTGTTTGAAGAAAGTTCATTATAATTTTAATAAAAAGAATAAGGAAGATAGGAATTAAGTATATTAGACAAAAATAGGATCGTCAGTATAGAAATATTGTCAAAGACAATTTATAAATGGCGGATAAATTTAATGAATATTTTGTTAGTAAGGTAGTCAAGAAATAAGGCGAAGATGTCCTGTTCAAAAATACGGATCCATATCACAATTTTAAATATTTCATTTTCTGTAGAAGAATTATTTACAAACTAATAAACTAGGGCAGTCTATCGTGGTTGGCAGAAAATATATATTATATTGTATAATATTCTTCAGCAATTCTGTCTATACAAAAAATAATAACGATAAATTATTTATGAAATATTATCCAAAATAAGAAGCAATATTCATTACGATAATTCAAGTAAATATATGAATAAATTTACATAGTGTTATCAACTATAAGCATATAGTTCTCTAAGTGAGAAGAGGTTTGTCAAATGCCAAAATAAAGGACATCTGCGTTTGTTTACCGATAACATTACACACGAAATTTTATTAAGCAACAATTATTGCAGTGGGACGAACCAGCAAACGCTTGGGACGCACTTCTATGTAGAAATTTGTGCCATTTTGCAAGCGATCATGCCCTCTCCATTTCTTCTATCTCTATGGTTGATAAAAAACAACTGTTGTAAATTCATGAGTAAACACAAAGCAAGGAAATACTTCAATTTCAACATGACATAAAATTTACTTTAGAAACAGGCCTGCACATGAGCAGGGAGCAGCACATAAATCGAGGAACATATAACACTTTCAGTATGCATCACATTTCAAAACAATCCTCATTATCTATTACAGTGATAAAAGATGCTCGAACTGTAGTGTAAAGAATCTTGACGTAGCAGATATCTAGAAGTTTTACTCTTGAAAATTTAGACGATAACATGTGTCATACAGTTAACACGTCCCCTGGAAGACTTTAATCATTGATAGTTACTCTCCAGATAAATTGAGTCTCACATGTAAACTATCCAAGTGGCGTAAAATAAACTCGTCTAATATCATAGGTGAATTTCCAATGTTTTTATATTTACATTTTAATTGAAAACAGATTTCAGATCTTGCAAAGAATCTCCAGGTTAGAATTGTAATCGAAACTATTTTTCGCTGCCAACTATTATAATTTCTTGTCTGCTCCTTTTTTATATTTTTACGTTTTAAAGTCGTCAGCACAAGTGAGTTAAAATTTTTGACTACAATTTTACAAAGAGCGTAAAAACGGATATTTATTATTTTTAATATGTCAATAAATTTGGTTCGAATAAAAAATGTAAATTATGATATTTTTTGAAGGAATAAACAATATTCTCGACGCGTTTGTAATATTCTTGTTGTACATGGCTAGTTTTAAACACTAAACTGGTTTTATTACTCCGTTTTCGCATCAAAAAGTTTCAGATATTCTTATGCGTAATTGTCGGAAAATAGGTTAACAACTATTAAAGTGCCTATCAAACAAGTTCAAGTTCAACTATTATTATCTCAAACTTATCTGCATACTTGAATATTTATACGAAGCTCTTTTTCTATGTGCTAACAAATCTTATTTATATATGCAATTTATTAAAATTTATTTAAATAGATTATTTTAAATTATTAGTCAGTTGTTACAAAGTAACGAGTGATTTTAATTGTCTACAGAATTGTAGCAATAATTTATTGATGTCGTTAGTGATCAATATTTTTTCCATATTTTTTCTTGTAGGTTGAGTAACTTACTTCCTATAATATATACGTTACTCATTTAAAATTGTCCATGAAAAAAACTGTTTGTAGACTCTACTTTTCTTTTTACGTAATATTGGTAATAGCGATTTGGCGTGCATCTTACAAAGCATAAAAGATTTGGTATTGTAATTTTAACCGATTAAAAATTTTGGGGAAGTCCATTGACGCAAAGCTGACTACACTTTTGTGGTTTTCTGGACCCCTTCAACTTGTTTTATATTTCAAATGCGCATTTTTGTTTGTATTATGTTTGTGCATTCTTGCCCTCTATTACTTTATCCCATTACAAAATCTCGTTAATCACTCTTTTATACATTTTCTGTCAGAACTTGTAATGAGGGAATTTCAAATATTGCTACATTTTTGGCATATACACGGAATTTTTTAGGGTTGTAAAAAGCTATGTCAGCCGAACTTTTTAACCTCTACTGGGGGAAAGTTTCAGATTTCAAACTCGTGTCGAACTGACGTGTTAGCATGAAATGCTTCTTTTCTAATTACCTCGTGATCAAGTTTAGCATGGCAGGGAGTATTGGCCACGTGGCGATGAGAGAAGGAAAGCTGCAAGAAATACAAACTCACACAAGAATTGTTTTTTATAAGATAGACGAAAGCGGAAACAGTTCTTGTGTGAGTGAAAAATCGCAGTTCACAGATTGGAAATATAAAAGATTTTGATAGAAGTCTATCTACTCGGAAGCTCTTGTGCACCCTTATAATAAAAGCTGCCCTCTACCTCACAGGGAATAGAAAAAGAATATTCTATGGTGAAACTATATGCTAGAGAAACTATAAATCAAGGCGTAGGAAATTCTTTGGCAAAGGCAAAAAGAAAGGCAAGTGGCATAACAATAATGAAATCAGGATACTAAAAGTGAGATCAGGGATAGCAATTTGTGTCCTTTTAGAACTAGATCTACAATAGGAAGAACATTGCCAATGTGACGTGAGACTCTGTACTCAA
>QYTT01088050.1:19864-42921 GCA_006980735.1 Dasypogon diadema | reverse complement strand
GAGTTTGCAACTCTTTTATTTTTCAGTTCAAATGAAGTAACTAAAACCTGATGTCAAAATTTTAAAGCAAAGGCGAACTAAAATTTTTAAGCTTATTTTTTAATTTTGTGGGAGTCTTTACAGAACTGTAATTACCACGTCATGGAGCATCTAACATAATCATATTTAGAATATTACATTATTTTAAAATTGTCGGATCTCCGCTTTAACTTTTCTAATCATATTTAACATAATAATAGTGCCTACTGGTTTTAGTTTATATTTTTAGGCCGATTATACGTTTTGCCATTTTCGACGCTTTACGGAATAAAATAAAACTGTCCATCAATTTTTAAGAAAAAAAAAGCTGCGATATTTTTGGCGGCTTCTATTTTTGAAACTAACCGGTTATTTCTATAGAGTAATGACTCGAAAGTAAGCCTGATCAGAAGACAATTTTATGATTTTGGCGATTTTACAAAAGGAACTGACGCAATTTCGGGACACACTTCTTAACGTATAAATGGCCTACCTCCGCATAGAGTTTTTTAGATATTGCGCACTGAGAAGAAAGAAATTTGAAAAAAAATAGATAAACTTTTGTCTCGAACGGAGATAATAAGTTAGACACACGTTAGAATATTTTTTTGGTCCACAAATGTGCAATTCGTGCAAACAGTGGATGACAACGATACAAAAATATTTCTCTTATTCATTTTTGTCTATGTACTCTAATAAATCTGCAGTTTTTGCATTTTTAATGACTACAGAATTTGAGTTTAAATTCCGCGTGAACTTCACAAATTATATTAAATAGAAAATTTGAGGGCGAAAATGAAAGCACATGAGACAAATAAAAATTGTCCCATTTTTTGCCGCAGATTTCAAAGGAATACTTTCTCCAAGTTTTTCACCTCAGTGGTATATTGCCTAAACTTTGGAGACAACCCCACAGCTAAGACCAAAGGGATTTTTGGCTGTCTAGCGTGTTTTTAATTTCTCGTATAAAATCAATCATTTCTTGGTAGGCATGAATTACTAAATCTGAAATAATTTTCGTCATCCATGACGAGTTTCGGAGTTTTTTTGGTTACGAATGACCACTTTTATAGCTAACAAGGAAAGAAGCTATAATTGATTTGGACCAATTATGCTGTACCCTAGACGTTGGGAAGAAAAGATGTGATTGTAGTTAATTATTAGCGGCTACTTATTCATACATATTCGCAGCTGACCTCCAAATCTGCAGGCGTCCTACTATCCGTAGCCAGTCGACGCACCTTTTAACTTTAATTTGGCATTTCGTGAATATTCCCTTGACCTATAGTAAACCCTGTACGCCATATTGAACCCGCCATTTTGAATCTCCAAAATTTGACTCCAGATTCGAAATCGGCGACCTCTATAAGCCCATATGGACTTATTTTTATGATGATCGAGAAACTCTTGAAAAAGTTAATGTTTACGACCGCTATATTTGATCCGCCATGTTGAATTCTTAAGCGTTAACGTTAAATTCGTAATCATAAGTTCCAAAAACCTATATATCCGTCCTTTTGCCAACATTCCATTGACATTTAAAAAATCTTATCCACTATATTAGATCCGCCATTTTAAATTTAAGAAACCCAACTCTGGATTCGCAATCAGCGGCCTCGGAAACCAATATATGCATATTTTCATGACGATCGCAAAAACTTTTGAAAAAACTTTATATTTCCGGCTTTAAAAAATAAAACTTTCATTTGGCAGGCCTCTGAAGGAGTTGGCCGATTTGGTTAATTTTCTGCCGGGATATTTAGATTTTACTAAAGTACTTGCGTGCCGAATTTTATCCATCTATTTCGAGGCGTTCTCGTTTAAGAAGGAAAATATCGATTTCTTATTTGATATAGCTGGAGGTAGCATATAGCAGCCCTATGAAGGAGTCGTTCAAATCGGTCCATTTACGAAGTTGATCCTTCATTTTTAATAAAGTCTCTGTGTACCAAATTTCACATCTCTAGCTTAAGGCGTTCTTGAGATAACTAGCGGACAGACAGACAGATGAACAGACAGACGAATAGACAGACCGACATTTATTAAACAATTTCTTTTCTTCTCCCATTAATGGCAATGTAGTTTATTTCTATGTATCATGAATATTTCGATGCGTTACAAACGCCAGCTCAAAGCTATAGTACTCTAAATCTAGGATGTAGAAATTGCTGAGCAAATAGTCATTTTACAAATGTGCGTTTTTGGGGACTCAGTTTTAAAAGAAAACTCTTGTTTTTTACTTTTCCACTGTTTCTTTTATTGCGCACAAAATTTTTTTATAAATGACAGTCGACGCGTTTCGACCTTCTAAGGCATTTTCAAGACAGAATTAACTACGACTACAAACACAAACAAAGTACAACCTATTAGGTTCAGGTTCAATAGTGGACTGTTATCAATTTAATTGGTTTGATTTTTAAACAAATGCATACTTAGGTTTATTGCTTTTTAGTTTCATATATTTCAAATTTATCAAGAACTCTTCCTCTTTCCAGATTTTTTAAAAGTTCTACATTTTCCATCCTAGTGGTATGCCCTGTTTCTTTGAGGTGTTCAGAAATTCCGAAAGTTGGCAGTGTTTTCTGTTTTTAGGGTAAGTGACATGTTCTCTAAATCTAACCCTAGTTAAAAAAAAACAACGTAAGAGAGAGAGAGTAAGTACTAATTTCCAGATCTTTAAAGATCCAAATCCAAGATATGTATAAAGATCAGGATCTTGTGTTCTTGTTGCAATTACGTGTCTAAGTGATATCCGGATCTTGAGATCTGTATGGATCTTATGCAAAAAAACGCAGCTTTTGTTAGATCATAATTCAAGAGTTTAGCATCCGAAATAAGATAATTTTGTTTGCTAATCTACGCACCCAGATGGAAATGAGTCTCACCGTTGAAGATAATTTCCTTGAAAAAGTTATTATTAGTTGCTATCACCCCTAACACGTAGCCAATGAATATACGAAGTCAGTTAAATCTTGACTTAAGTCTAGAGTCTTGTAAAAAATTTCGATATAAGGTTATGCTTGGAATGCCTGACGCCTCTGTGATATTCATTCAGAGCACCTGAAATTCAAGGTACAAAAGATGGCGGATAATGTTCCTAGCAAATAAATGAGCACTTTATACAAAGAATCCATGCTGACTTTTTTGAGCCATTTTTTTAAGGTAATGCCTAAATTCAGAGGCAACCCTATGATGTATTAAGCACAGCTTATAGGGACTTTAACCTGACAAATGTTGCAAGTAAGACTATACTATTTTTCACATGAAATTTTTACTGTGCGACTGTCCCAGGGGCTTCACAAGCACATTTCTCGTCGGTAGAATTGCCTCTATTACTGGTACCCAGATAAATCCCCAGAACACAAAACCGCACCCACAAAGGGTGCAGACGTCTGCTTTAACCATCATGGCCACGAGATTTATGTTATATCTCTTACGTTATTAATAGGGTTTAGTTGGTGAGTAAGATTGGTTTGACGAGGATATGCGCTATCACAGATTCTTTGAGATTTTATCTTTCAGTTTCGGCTACTTGGACGTGTGTGGGACGTAGTTCAAAGACATACCAATAAACAATCCCATAACACATTCCGCTATCGTACTAAACGAAACATGTGTTGTTAAGGCATCAATATATTATATTATATTATTCAAAAATATAAACACTATTACATATGCAAATTCTAAATCCGCTTGGATGACAGTAGATTTGTTTAAGAAGTTCGTTATTTTATTTTAACCGTAACCGAAAATAGTAAAATCTGCAAAAGAAACTATCATGGAATAATCAACAATAGATTGTCTTTTTATAATTTTGCCTAGAACTAATACTATACACAAATATAAAATATATATAACATATTATTATAATTTATCAGGACCCCTAATATAATGGTTTTTCAAGAATATAAAATTCTAAGACGTTGAAATGCGCTAGTTATCCAAATACCGAAGTGTAATCACTATATATGTTTAATAGCAGTTGTTCTAAAGAATGTGTAGTATTTTTATTACCCATTACATGGAAAACAAGAACTAGAATTTAATCCGGGTTATACTCTTGTCAATCTGGTTTGAATTTTAACAAAAACCTAACGGCCTGCTTAAGATCTCATTATATGAGCTAAAAGCACAACTCATTATTCTACTCGAATCTACCAAAATGGTGTTAAAATTTGCATTTTAACAACTTCATTTTCTTCAATTTAATACTTCAATAAGTACAATTTTTTGTGAGTGATCTCGTCAAAAAGTTGGTAAACAACCAAGCGCTAATTGAAAACAAAAATTAGCTTTATACAGCAAAGTAAATCTTATAAAATTCCTTGTTTAATTGAGCAATAACGCGAATACTAAAAGAAAACTAAGAACCTGAATCAATGACTATAGTAGTAAAATAGAATTAGTTAATAATTCTGTTTCGTTCTACACTAGGTAGGCCTTAAACATGCTTTCTAGAAGGTAAAAAAAATCAAGTTTAAGTACACAAATAGCTCTTGAAAAACCCATAAAAAATTTTAACCTTCACAATGAACTGTTGGTCACAACAATAATATCTGAGATAATATTTTGAGGTGTACGCCTTAACCGGTCGAGTTCTTGTAAATATTAAAACAAGGTGTCATTAACCATGAACTTGATTTTTAACATATCGCTGACTGTAAATGGAATAACCGGAAAGGATGACACAATATCTATTTCTTTCTAATTTAATTAACCATTTTGCAATTCATTATATTTGTTACAGATTTATTTTTAAGAAAAAAAGAAAGGAAGTGGAATGGAATGCAAAAATAATAAAAGCCGGACAATTATCATATCGAGTTTTCAAGATATTCTCATGAAAAACTATTATTGTTTTTACTGAATTTATGCATAAATTGAGAGGCTATATTTTCTAAACAAATTTAGAACTAAGGTATATTTCCCGATCTTATTCAATAAAATATGATATAAGTAATCAATTGCGCAGTTCAACGACACAATAACAGCCAACAAATTAAAGGTTGGAATCGTATAGAGGAGGAAATTTATTACTGATGGGATCCGTACTCAAACTTCATAAACCTACTATATTTGAAAAAAAAATGATTTTTTCTTTGAATCTTAAATATAGTCTATTAAATTTGAATAGCTACTAGAAAGATACTTCAACTCTAATCCACATTATCAAAATTATCTTATTTCGGATGCTATGAAAGTAGCTATTTCTGGTTGACTGTGTAGCTGTATTTTTCTACAGGTTGCGGTTCTGAACACTTCCTCAATAACCTTAGTTTTTGCGGATTTGTCGAATAGAATTGCATCTATCCATTTTACAGCCTTGGTATGCATTAGGAAGCATAAGCTTTGGAAGGTCTTCCTCAGAACTAGAGACCCGATAGACCACCGGAAGTTCGTGGAGTTCTAGAGCGAATTCAGGATGCATTCATCCGCTCTATACGAGGCGTATATTGCTAATATATACATGATAACCTATGCAGTGCTTCACGTACCTTTTGTACATGTACCCTACATCGTTGCCGTTTGATGGACACTCTAGCAGTGACACATATGACATCGGTAATATCTTTCCTACATTTTTTGAGAATGCCTTTCTGTCCCACAATTTTGAACAACCATCCTTCACTTCGGGTCCTGATGGTATTCCTCCTGTGGTGATCAAGTCTTGCTCTGATGCGTTGGTTATTCCTTTTTTGTATTCTATTTGAGAAATCTCGCACTGGTAGATATTTCCCTAAACTATGAAAGAACTCCTTCACTACACCTGTTCACAAGAAGGAAAATAGGAACGAGATTTCTAACTACAGGCCGATTGTTCTGCATACCTAAACTGTTGGAGTCGATAGTTCTCTCTCAGGTGTCTCCGCAATATAGGGATATTCTTTCGCATAAGCAGCATGACTTTGTGCAGGTGTACCACAACGAACCTATTGGAGTTCACCTGGAAGACTATATCTGGTTTCGCCAAGAATCTAAATCATAATTATAGAAACTTGGTTTTCAAGCTTCATTCCTTAGACGGGATTAGTCATATCTGATCTGTCTGATAGATCATATCAGATGCTTTTTCGTACCTTTCGGTCTAGAGCCATAAGAGCCACTTCCGAGTAGTCATCCTGGTAACCATTGATGATATCGTGCATCTCTTGAAGCATTCTAATGTTTTAATTTATGCCGAAGATATCAAAGTTTACTCTTTCATCAATGGTATGGATGACTGTGTTTCTCTTCAAGAGGACTTAAATATTTTTTATTATTGGTGTGGACGTAATAACTTGGGGTTGATCCAAAGCTTGACATTGTTTCCCATATAAATTATGTGATTTGTAAAGGTAGCTTCATGGTTGGTTTTACCAAACACTGGTCTCTGATTGTCTGATTGCTTTAACATTATACTAGGCGTTCGTCAGACCACTACTTGAATATGAATCTCAGGTGTGGAAACGTTTCATGCCGTGCACGTCGAACATATCGAGTCGGTACGAACCCGTAATCCTTTCTTTAGAACAACGTCGCAATGTCGTTGATCTAGTGTTTATTCATTGCTCTTGAACGCCAATATTGATTCTGCGGAACTCTGGGCTAGGGTATCCTATAGGGCTAATGATCGCTATTAAGGTCTGTCCCTCTCCTTTAAATTAACTTCTCGCGAACTAACTATGATAGGCATGAGCCTATTAATGGTATGTGTATAACAGAAGGTCCTGTTGCCGGTTGCTTGTTCTATTGTCATTTTTAATTGTTCCTTTTTTGGCAATCTAATAGAAACATAATATTTGAGGCAGTCTACAATATTTAAGCAGGTTTATGAGATCAAAAAATGAAAAAAATTACTTATGGACTATGAAATTTTTACGTCATAAGTCTGCTTAGAATTCGTAGTCAGTCTCGGGCGTAAGGTGCGATAGTTCACTTACATCCAAAGATATAGAGAGTGTACAACATGTGCGGAGGATATGTTCAAGGAACATTTGTACTGAAAATGGGAGGAGGAATGGTCTTTTATTGTTAGTTTTTGTTTTTTAATAATTTTTGGCAAAATGTATTAGAAGATTCTATTGTTTTGTTGGTTGGAATAAAAAATGTATACAGAAAAAGCTTCCGAAAAGACAAGAAGTTTGTGTGGCAGTAAGAACACCAAAAAGCTTTAAAATAGTTCCTAATTCTGTGAAAGGAAGTTCTGAAAACCGGTAAACCGTTTTTTAAGATGATAGGTAGGCACAAGTAGGTGGGCAATTCTTTAACATTAGAAAAATAGAAAATTACTTGCAATCTTGAAAGCTTTAGTTCTCAAACCTTTTTTATCATCTTGCATACAGAAAGCCTCTTGTAATTTATATTTTTTACGTAAGCACCCGTTTTTGAAAATAATAGAAAATTTCCAAAAATTGTCGTCCTTTGTACAAAAAGAACATAATTTTAACAGATTAAAAAGTCCAGTTATTACAGATGACTTTGAAAATTTGCAGAGTGTGATTACCCTAGTTGTAACTAAAGACATAAGTTTTCTTACCAAGATTACGAGTATATTATTATAATTATAAGCAATTGCCTAAAAATTCGTTATCAATACCTACAAATATTTTCAAAATGGAGTGCTGTTAAGATATACATAAATAATGGATTGCGTTTATTTGTTAGGTAATTGATTGATCTCAATTTCTGTTTTTTATACATCAAAAGTCGAAAGGCACAACTTAGCAAATGAATAGCAACTACCTATTGGAGCGCAGAGTTCGCTGGACTCGTATGAAGATATTATGTCACTCAAAATTGCTGAGTATAATGCACATGAACTTCTTAAGTATTATATCATCTTGCAGCATGGAACCTGGCGGTGTAATAAATCGCGAAAGTGAAGGGATTCATTAATTGCATTGCAACTATTTAGTCACTTGTTTAGGCGGCTTAACACAATATGCTTGCCAGTGGGAATCTCTAAGAGCTGACTCCAGATAGTTGCAAAAACAAAGTAGTGGTCAGTATCCAGCCTCTTTTCAATAGTACGATATTCAGTGCTTTCACTTTTGACGTGCGTCACCTGACTTGTTACTTAATAACTTGCTGTTTGGGTGTTTCCGATTGTGATTACCTACTTTTGAGGTTGCATATTTTCAGTATCCCGCAGATTTTCTTGAAGGTCAGTGCTGAATAATGTGTTTTGGTAAAAATTACAGGAGTGCCTCTGGTTATCTGCTTTACTTTCTAGATATTGATGACCCAATAATAAAAATCAGAAATTTAGTTCGAATTTCATTTCTTTTTCTGGTAAATTCTACACCGAATTCAAATATTTATAGCTTGTTTTTTAATTCTAGCAAAACTTGTTTAATTTTCAGATAAAAAATACTTTGATATTCAGCTGAATCATTCACTTTGGTGTTCTTGAAAACAGGCAATGTTCAATGCACAAAGAATGAAACAAATTCACTTTAAAACAAATTCGAAGTATCTTGTAAAGACCCATGTTCTGTTTACAAAATAGAGGGTCGAATTTTACGCATACAAAAAATAATTTACCATTCGATCCGGATTCGATAAACTAACTTGCAAATTATACTAATCAAGTTATATGAATTCGAATACTCGTTACCATGTTAAAAAATATTTTAAAGTGGTTGAGTCACGAACGAACGAAGGACTTGGGAATTTTAGTTTTAATATTTAGGCACAGCGTCGTCAAATTTGCATTTTCAATCCCCTGGAAAGTTGTATAACCGATAGAAATTGAAAGTGAATTTTTGGCATAGCTGTAAGGTATCTGTAAGTTAATTGATTGATTGATTATACAAATGGTATTGCTGAGGAATATTCTTTGAGTCAAGAACTTTCTTTTTTAAAATTTATCTACTTCGATAATTCATTCAGAAGGTTGGGTGTAAAACTGGACACAATTAACTTGGTATGATGAAAATTTTGTCATTGAAACAAGTTATCTTGTAGCCTTGAAAAAATTGTGGATGTTAGGCAAGGGTATTTAGTAAAACTTAATTCTATAAATTAGATTGGCACAAACCTTGAGCCAAAGTTCTGCATTGTATAATTAAAAGTAGAAAATCAAGAACAACACACAACTTATTTTGTCTCGTCTAACCTTTTGTCGTAATAAAAATCTATATCCAGTTACATTAAACATTTAGCATTCCGTAGCTGATTTAAAATTAGGCAAAATAAATGCTGGGTTTTTTTCCTTAAATGGCCTTTCCGCTCTTTTTAAAGAATGCCTTGAATTTTAATGCGAAGAATATTCTTAAAAAGATAAAGTTTAGAATATTTGTCGTACATTATACTTAATATGCTTATAATTTGATATAAGATTAACATCTGAGGTGGAACTTACGTTAGCATTCTTGAAAGGGAAGTCCACTTTTACCAAATTAGGTTATGACCTAAGGGGACAGTTTTCAGCGATTTGTGAGTTCTTTCTTTGGAAATTTGTTAGATAAAATAAACTTCCATTTTTATTGAAAAATTGCTATTACGGACATTAAGGGAAACTTGTATTTCACTTATTCTTTGGACATCTTGTTCCCCTTAAAACAGACTGTACTCCCTTTTACAATTATAATAGGCCGTATTTATTTTGACGGTCATTTGTAAAAAGTTATAAAAATTAGATAAAACGTGTCAATATCAAATAAGAATTAATGAGTAATAAATAAAAATCTAGAATTTGAATACTACAACAAAATTAAAACAATTGACAATGGATGATATAGAAAAATTGTTTCAAAAATGTGCGAGACTATTATCATATTATTAACAACAGAGGTGTCTCTGAAGATATTAAAAAAGGCCTGATAATACACATTATTAAAATAGGCTAAACAATAAAGGATGGAAGATAGACTATTACGGGATAACAAGGCTTTTACACAAATTTGAAAAGAAAAAGAAATTGGGAAGGAAAGAAAAGGAAGCAGGGTCTCAAATAAAAAACGTTTCGTACTTATTAGTAACATTGAGGAATAAATTTTTTGACTGATTATAAGTCCTATGCGCTGGCTTTTTTCGTGTCAGTTCTCAGGATCGTTAAAATAATGCTTTAATCACTTGAAATTTGAATATACATATTTTTTCAACACTAATTTAAAATCTGAAATTTGTTTTCGCCATGAAACTAAGAATTAAGGAACGGAAACAAACGTGTCGATGAATACGTGAAAGTGAAGCATTTTTGAAGAGGAAGGGGGGTGAAACATTATCAGGTAGATGAATGGCAAGGATGAGATAGTATACTCTTCCTACGTGGCAGTTATACAAATTTTTCTTGGTAACAAAAAGGCGGATAACTATCAAGTTCTGGTTCATTACATTACCTTGATGGGAGAATTTTCGGGCAGTTAGTGATAAACAGGGAGAGCATTTTCACCAAGGCCTCCAGACGATGGAAGAACTCTCTTAAAGTGTATGAAACAAAAATAGGATGGTAGACTACTGCTGCGAAAGTCCACCCTGATTTACTTATTCGAAGGCTTTGCTAAAGTTAAAAAAATATACAGCGTCATGTATGAAGTTACAAACCTTTAAGTCTCATTTCTTTACCAGCTTGCAGAGGCGCTTGGGTCTCGAAAACACATTCAATTGCACATGGCTGCGCCTGTTGTCCATATACAGATCTGCAAACTGATCCTAATTATGATATATACTATCGGTGTACCTAAATTACTTATTCGCATCACGCTATATAGACACCGCGGGGGAATAGTGAGCCTCTTGTTGGACTTGTACGCATATTTGACCGTCTAGGATAGTTCTGCGGATCTCATTTCTACATATTAATATTTTGTTTGGCTAATTTTAATGAACACATTAACTCCCAACGTTCCCAAATGGGAACGTCTCTTAAATAGGAACATTTTTGAAAAATTCATTCAGCTTGGAGTATTTTGTATATTGTATTAACGGTTACTAGAGAAGTTAAAAAGGATGAAAAAATGTCTGTCTTTTTTTGTTTTTTTTGTCTTTTTTTTTAAAATCTATTATACATTCGGGGAACAATTGATTTCTAGCAATAAGAGTTAAATTATCAAAAGTAGAAAATCTGTCTTTGGCAGTAATTTTGTGAAAATTTTACAATTTTGGATACTTTTTCACTTTTTAGCTTTTTTGAACAATTTTAGCAATAGGCTTTCTTACCGATAGGTTTTCATTGTTCATTTTTAAATTCTGTTCCTTTTATACCTAATTTTTATATGTGCTTTTAGCTAACGTTTGTATTTATTCTTATCTCTTGTTATATATATATTTTTGGACCTCTTTGATAGCTTTTTATGTATTTTTTATGCATTTTTTGTGCTGTTTATTGTATCCTTTTATATATATTAGTTTGGCAAGAAAGTACTGTCGTTTTGTCTTTTGTTATTCGTTGTATGATACGGATGATTTTGATAGCAATTGGAAATCTAATTATACTTCATTTGAATTTTTACTTGGAATCATTTTTTTGATATTTAAATTTTGGAAAATATATATTTATTAAGAGTGAAAATAAAATCCATCTCCGGCACTGTATGCTTTATGGGTTCCAACTTGGACATAAGACCACGGAAGCTTGTAAAAATTTATGCTCTGTTTTTGGATAACTCAAAGTTGAAGTGCATATGGTCTAAAGATGGTTTGCAGAATTCAGATCAAGTGACATAGGCCTTGAAAATGACTACCGCTCCGGAAGACCTAAGGAGCTTGATAGCGATGTCTTAAGAACATTAGTGGGTAGTAAATTATTATTGACGACTAGGAAGATGGGAAGAGAGTAGGCGAGCAACAATAGAAAGCCACTTGAACAAGCTAGGCTTTGTCTAAAGTGGTCTCGATGGATTTCTTGTAAATTAAGCGAAAAAATCTTGAGAATCCATTGCCTGCTCGGCAGCAATATGAACCCTTCTGGTTATTGGTGACGAGAAGTGGATTCTGTAAACTAATGTGTCCCGAAACAGCCAAGGTAATGTCAAAAAGTCCTCCTCCTACCCGGCAACAGCATCTGGTGCCAGACCTCATGTGGCTTTAAAGGCAAAGCACTCTCTCATCTGATCTGGAAGCATCTGAGTGTCACCTGTTCCTGTTAGTCAGTGCAGAACTTCCTTAATAAAAAAGCATTTAAAAAATTTCGGATGTTGGGAAGGCAGTGATAAACCTCTTAGCTTCAAAACATATGGTTGTTTTTACATCCAGCATAAATGACCTAATTAATAGATGGAGAAAGATTTTAGAAAACAATGGAAAACAATGGCCAAAATAACATTAATTGCGGAAGCTGATAAAGAAGGGAATGTGACAGGTCCACTATGGCCACTTCAAACCGTCGTTTATGGGTTTCCTTCTAGAACAACCTTTGACATCTTTTCGTTGTTTATCCGAAAGAGATATTTGTCGCATAGAGGACAGGAGGAGTATAAAAAAACCTTTACAGGACAGAGAGGGTAGTCACAAGAGGTTAGGTTGACTATAGTCTGTTCGTTTAATGATTGTTAAAATTCCTACCCAATTATTGTCTTTTTGGTGTTATTTATTTTTAAAGGCATGTTTTCATTCAAAGAGATTCCATGATTCTCTCAAAGCCAAGCCTATAAGTCGAAGGGTTACAGTAGCCCGGTAGTCTAGATTTTTGTGCTGAGAACAGACCAAGGATTAGAGACCCACCCACGGTTAAAGCAACAATTGGATCGGAATCGTAGGTCCAAGTTAATCGTAGGTCTACGTTAATCGTAGGACTAATCAACTTTTAATGGTTCCATTAAGCTAACAATTGGTACTAATGACTCCACTTTTTCATGAGCAGTCATTGCTCATATCTTAAATACCAACCGAGCTCATGAAGAAGTTATAAAATACAGGACAGATTTGTCCTGTTTTTGTATACAGAATAAAGAAAGATTACTACAAAGTAACAATTGATATGATTCGAAAGCTTCGGCTTCGCAAAATCTAATCAAGTATAAATTGTTTAATTCACGCAATTTGATAAATACATATATAAATATTACGAAAAAAGATAGATGTGATTTTAACTGCAAACTTCCTGCTCAAATTGACGCATTCAAGCGATTACTTCATTCCAGGAATTACATGCTTTTTCATAAAACCATTAGCGCTTGAAGTTTTTATTCTGCTATCTGCCATCAGTTTAATATCGCAAAATTTGTTTGGCCGTGAAGTGTCATAGAAGCTTTCGTCATAAGTTTTTGGCGGAGAAACGAAGTTCAAGTGCATCAGATCTACTTGACGAAAAGATACAATGAACTTCTCTGAGCGACCTTAAAAGGTGCGTTATCGTCATATTAAAATTAACAAAATAAAATTTATCAAGTCATCTGGCCTTTCTAGTCTATTTGCCCGCCTGACTACAGAAATGGACTCGTTTTAAAATAAGGAAAAAATCTAAATTTATGTAAATTAGCACAAAACCGCTAACACGCGAGAAGAAAGTGAAAAATTGAAGTTATATTATGACAAGAGGCGATTTTGACTATATAACAGGTCTGTTGTATTATTGATGAAATATTATGTAATTAGTTATGAAATAGATAGTTTTATTCACTGGGGAATCGGACTAATTCCGACTTATCACTACTATTTCACTTTAGTAAGTGTTGTGAACTAATTCGTGTGATTATACTATCGCATCTGGATACATAATTAAGTAGCAATTGTTATCAATAAAAGAGTTTTCCATTCAAGCAGACAGATTTGTGAAATTCAAACAATTTTCACGCCCTGCTGAACAACTGTTATTAAAGCTATGAACAAGGTGGAGATTACCTGATTACCTTTAACAAGTTGCACTATTGAAAACTGAATACCAGCAATGGTATTGAATTGCATGGCAATTTAGGTCGTAATGTTGGATATTTTATTTATTAATGTGTGAATTACGGGGGAATTAATGCTATGAAGCAATTTACTTATGAAATATAAGGGTCATAACCTTTAATAAAGATATTTATGTCTAAAAAAATCAATATAAATGGTGATGCAGTGATAGCGAGCAACAATACTTAAAATAAGTAAAACATGACTTTGTTATTGACTGTTATATGATAGTCAGAAGAAATTGAAGCTGTGGTTATATTTATTAGTTTCAAAGGCGGAAAACATGTGCGTGTTTGTGGCTACAGTTTAATCTGGAAAGTTGAAAAACGTATCGCAGGACATCAGATACGAACAGTCCTGCATGAGATTAATCTAGAAATGTAGTGTATGCCACACGGCGGCATTCTTTGCTCTTCCTACACCCAAGGTTAGTTCAAATGTTTTTTAAGGTGTTGCCTAAGCTCAAGAGGCAACCCTATAATGCACACAGCACAATCTTAGGCGGAAGGAAATTAGGGAAGATGAGATTGGGAAATTTTAACCTGAAAAATGTTGCAAGAGAGCTACACAATTTCCAATCCAAGTAAGAAGAGAGGAGTCAAAATCGATTGACGATCGTGAGCCTAATATTGTCGGTTGAATAGATTTTGAATAATCCTCCACGTTATTTTTCATTTTAGTGAAAAAAAATGATTGGCATAAATTATGCCTTTAAAGTATTCGATATAAGAAACTTATAGAATGAGTTTTATCTCAACTTTCAAAGTTCTTTATTAGTCTTTAAGCAAAGGATCCATGACTGATCAATGCGACAAAAGAAGATCTGATCCGAAGGAAGATATGGGCCGGCTTGTACGGTTATACCTGGCCGCTTCCATCGTCTACATATACTTGCTCATAAGAAATGATATCAAAAAATGATACATACTGTCCGGCACAAAATGGTATTTATATAGGGAAAAAATAAAAAAAGGAAGATTGGGAAAGTTTAACCTGACAAATGTTTGAGGCGAGTCACAATTTTTGGCATATTTGGATACCCAAATAAACCACAGCCCCTGTACAAAATTTGAACCCACACCCACAGGAAAGAAAATCTGTGGATGTGCGACTCAGACCGTTCGGTCACTATAACTTTTTCTTATTGGGTGTACATAGTCTTAACTTCTTTTGGATTTTTCAGACAAAATGTTGCTTTATCTTGCAGGTTGAAAATGTATGGATATACAAAGTGAATTAAAATTAGTTTGTATTCATTATTGGAATATTTTATATCGCAAATTTAAGACTCATTAAAAATCAGAGCAGCAGTTGAGGAGCTCACCAATATCCTGATTAATGTTGGAAGTTGATTCATTGATTAAACCATCGATTTCGAAACATTCAATTCTGGTAACATCTAGTGGCTTTTAATGTCCCTTGTTTTGAGAATTGAACTTGCGAACACTTGGACTGTCGACCACTAACTTATCTACTAGACCACGGATGTTCTTCAAAAATTCAATGATTAACTGTTAATAATGGTAATTATTTGCTATTTTTATTAAAGAAGCAGTTTTTAACTGGAAACTTCCTAGAGTTTTACACACAATCAACTTGGTGAGATTTACGGAAACCATATACTAAATCTACGGACTTTAAGTTCCGGTTATGAGGTGATTCAGACACCTTACGAAATATTCGATGAATTGAAAACTTTTACGATGGATCAGTCTCTTTTTCAGTAGTTTATTTGTTTTTAATTTAAAGTGGAAATTTTTTAAAATCTTTCGATTATGCTTAAAACCGCGAATATTTTTAGCTAGGGTAAACCCAAGAAACTGTTTTGTGCCAATTCTCGCCATTTGTGTTTCGATATAGCAGTTTTAACAATTTCACATGGGCCGGTTTTATATAAATATAAACTAAACAATTATTCAAAAATGTTGTAAACAAAAACTTTGTTGTTCACTCCCTGCTGCTCATATTAATTATTATAATTTGTTTGAAATTTCCATTGGAATAAAAATTGGCTCTATTCGAAAATCTTACATTTACTTCTATTACAATTATGATTTTATTGTATTGTATTTATATCTGCAGAATTTCAGGTCTGGGTAAAAGTAAACAGGAAATGTTTGACGTTGAACCAAATTTCCAGAAACACTATAAAACAGGTTAAATTTGAATGCGTTTGAACTTAGCAAGTTTGAAACGTGTCTACAATTTCATATTAAAATTTCTTCTGATATATATTATACAAGTGTAGAAGTGAGGGGCATTATAACATATATAGTTTTTATATACGTCTTTAAGAATACCAAATATCATCATATGATGATAAAAGTTTTGAGAAAAAAAATCAAATGACGGCATAATTAAAACTCCGCACGTTGCAGCAATTAGTGTAAACTTTTTTTGAATTTATAAAAATTAAATGAAATTTTGTACACTAAAAAGTGAGTGTAAGATTTACTAAAAATACTTCCACACTTTACAACAGTTATTTAGGATGGAGCATTTTCAAGGTATAAGTGAAATTTGTATTAATCTCTGAACTGAGAAGCATATTCTAAGAAATCTATGTATCTTTCAATATATGTTATAAGAAGATTGTCCTGTTATAATAAAGAGAGTGAAATGTTAATTACGCCTCTATTTTATGTCGGAGATATAAGATTTTGAAATATTCCCACCTTGTTTTTACTAATTTCCGAATAATCACGTCATTTATCTTTGTTACTACAACTACATATTTCAGTTGCAGGATTTATTAACTCGTACTACAAGTACGCCTTTGTCATGATTTAATTGCTCACTAAACTATCAAGAGAAATGGTCTAAAAACTGCATATTGTGCAGCGCAAAAAAGTAATGAATATTTCGTTGATTCTAGATCTCAACCTAGAAAACATCAGTAACTTTGAAGTTACATACACAGTTAAAAGGTCTCAGTGAAGCAGAAAAAGAAGCTTTTGTTATCACTTTGGTATATGTTAACTATTCAAAGTCTTTAATGGATTGACAAAGTTGGAAACGAAAGAGAATACTAGCAGCAATTGCAATTGTATGTAGTCATATATGTAACTGGGTTTGTTAAAGCCATATATTTTTCCGACATTTTATGCGAAGAATTGATGCTTTTACGAAAATGCACGACTATATGTATGTCTTCCTTTTATTTTAGAGTTTTTTTTCCAGAACAAGAATGAAAATATTTACCCTTTCTGGAGGTGGTGTTGATTATCAAGCCCATAGAGTTTCAGCGCATCCCCATTTACGGTAATAGAAACGCAGGGCACCTATGGTACCATAAATAACGCGGTAGCTAAGTAGAGTGAGAACAAATTGTATATTGCGAGCCCTAATGTTCAATCAAATTGCATTGATCGCTGAGGTATTGTACAGGTTTTCGTGGCTTGTATCCAATGGTAATTCTTAAGCATATGTTTTGCTAATCAGTAATACCCGATAACCAAGCCCAATTCTAGCCTGATCCTATCCTTGTTCATAGGCATAAGTTGTGTTGTTCTATTTATTTCTGGGCCTTCTAAGAAAGACTTTGTATGTGTTTGGTCCGAGATTCTATCCACCAATGTATTTGCCACCGACTTTCCTCTGTTTTAGTAGAAGTGATCTGAGTCTTTCTGTCGCGTCTGTTCAGTTTCAATGAGACTTTTTGGAAACAATTCCGGACATACTATTGTCCGGAAAGGCAGAGTCTGTAAACGTGATGAATCGTGCCTTCCAGTTTACCCTGATTTCCAGATCAGACGGTTACTACATTCCTGATCCCTGTTATTATCACTGCATTGTAAATCCAGTATATTATACGTATGTAAACACTCTAGGAGGATGACAGTGTTGCGACCGTACTTACTACTTACGGGGATTCAATTTTGAGCGTAAAGTGACACTCATATCTTTTACTTGTATTCTATAATTATATGCGCTTAAAATTGTAAATTTCTTCTCTTTTAAAAACCTAAAATTAAATACTATAACTCTTTATTTTCTGCATGCCAATGTCTCAAAGTGATAGCATCAACAGGCACCAAAATTTTAATTATGATTCAATGGGCCGATATTTAGAGCATGATAAAGAAATATACTTAAATATCTCTAAATTCTTTTTGGAGGGTAAGTTTGGAAGCTAGAACATTTCTCTTTTTAAATATATAATTTTAAATTTACTTAACAGTGAACAATATCTAGAAATCGATTATAGTTCAGTTTGACTTTAAGGACCGAAAGACATTAAAACACCCACTTGAAAAATTTGTGCCATTTTATTGAAGACTCTCCTTTGGGGGAGGGGTTTTTGTATGCTTAACTTTTTTTAATGTTACCTCAAGAAATCACGTGATGATATATAGCATGGTACTAATGATTGAACAGACAAATAAATCTGCCGCCAACATATTAGCGAATACTCCCGTTCCCCCCATGATCTCCCTGTACTACCCCTTCGATCATATTTCTCCTACCCCGAAATAGTGTAATTATTATTTAAATGTGTGATTCGTATGAGCACATGTGGTACGTAAACATATAATATTGATGATGATTATATTGCATGTACGTATCAATAATTTGATTTATGTCAAGTTAGGGACATATTAAATTCGAAAATGCTGTGCACTGTGGAGATTATTGAATAGTTAAATCATATCCATAGTCAAAAATGTGGAGGTTAAATTAGCAGACTAAACGTCGCAAATTTGCAGGCAGCATGCCGTAGAAATTATTAGTTATAATTTAAATGAGTGGCATTCGATGATGTGATTTTGCTGACAAGAATTGTGAAGGTGTTGGGATGCTCTTAAATGCAAACCCAGAAAAGATATTTGCTACGTTTTTCTAGGTTTTTGGCGTCCAAATGCTGGGCATTAGCTTTTATGGTAGTATGTATAATATATGTAGTCGTCTATGTTTAGGCTTCGAAGAAAACTTGTATTCAAAATGCAAACCTTATCTTTCCAAATGGAAACGATTTGAAAAATTGTTTTTCTTTCCTTTTCTACCGTACTAGGTATGTATGCATTCCTCCTTAAAAATACGAAATTTAATAATTGGAATTTTTATTATCGACAAGTAACAACATTTATTGCGTATTTCACTTTAAATAATTTAAATGCACCAAAGAAGTCAATTACGTGGTTACGTAGAATCAAAACAAACTATTACATTATTTACAACTATTCAATTATAATAGCACTTATATACATATACGCTTTTAATGACAATTGTAAGTTGCTTGTAATTTTGTTTTAATGACAACATAGAAAGTAAAACCACTGGGAAAATCTCACATGCGAAGTCTGAGCAATGAAATTACTTACAATTAAGTCTCGGTACAGACGTTTTAAAAGATATTAATCTTGATTTAATTGTAAGTATGGATCAATTTCGTTACGGAAGCAGTCAAAAAAGAGATCTGGTATTTATATGCAATTTTATTGTTTACTTCTTACGAAATTTGCAAATGTCAAAAATATCTGATTTAACTTAATCAAAAAACTGAATCAAACAAATAACTACTGGTTATTAAATTATAAAAATTTATTCGCTTTTTAACTTAATCTCTGAATGTTTGAAGTAAACAACCATCGATTTGTGGTATGTACTGAATTCGAAAAAATAGCCTATAAGTTATACAAATCGCACCCGAAAATATGAATCGAATCCATTCAAAAACAATTTTTTTGCCTACAAACGAATTATATTTTTGAAATTACGTAAGACAAATGTCTTTTAAATTGTTTAAACAACAAGAAGACATATTTTTGAAGTCACCTTTTGAGAATAATGTGATAATCAAGGAGATATCGTAAATTGTTATTCTTCTTTAATTTTATCTTTAACTCATGAAAAAAGTAAGCACAAAAGCTTACCTATCGATAAAAACCTTTGTAAAATAACTGCGTATGTGATAGATTTTGTGAACAGTTAATTAATGCTTAAATGAAACCTGTTTCATCAGAATCATACCAATTTATTTCAGCTTATTAAGGATCGATTGTAAACTTAATTAAATTACGGCAATGAATTAAATTACTCAATAATATAATATTTAGAGCATAAAATATATGAGAATGCCTTATTACGCAATATTAAGAGCCAGAGCATATACAAACTCTTAATCCACTTTTATGGACTGAAGTCCCACAAAAATGTAACCAAAGCTAAGGTAAAAACAAAGGCTATGGTGATGAAAATCTAAGTGGATATAAAAACGATCAACAGAATGGTCCAAATACTTTCTCCAAGATCTCAGTTAATTGAATAAACAGCGGCTCGCCACTTTATAACATTAAATAAGTCAGTGACCGTGACTTTGGCGGCACTTTGAGCACAGCCAAAGATAGTTCTCTGTCTACACCAACGAATCTGTCTGATTTCGACCCATACAATATTTGCTCTGAAGATCAACTGTAGACCTCGGATGTTGAAGAAATTGTCAAGTGGATTAATTATACTTCAAATATCTGCGAAATATCTTCAACTGATATGCACTACTACCTTGTTTGTGTTTATTAAACCTCCAATGTTTTTAATGGTTTTATTTGAAGACAGTGCAATGCAACTTTTGGTCGTGTGTTGTTTATACCCTTGGAAATATTTTTTATCATCCTGGATGGAATCTTCCTGAATTATTTTCAATACATCTGGCATTTAGTTTAGAAAATGAGCAACAAGCTCCAGAATTAATTTACGTGGTGTGAATATCTAATGATTAATGAAAGAATGTTTGGAGCACTAATCACTTACGGAAGATATACGAATTTCTAAGAAGAAAGAGGAATTTATTTTCGCTTGCTAAGTCTTGAGGTTACTTACACTTCCTAATTATAATTCATGCATGAATAGTCCGAACGAAAACAATTTACAGATTAATTTACACTAGACATTTACCTTGATTAATTGAATGAGCATCTTGTCTGTAAACTGTAGGGAAAATAAGAGATTGCGACATTATTTGAGCTGTTAATTAAATGATAAGTCTGGAATAAATTAACTCTTACTACTTTTTCTTTTGAATAAGTAACTCGGTAGCGATGTAATGATATGTGATTAATCACACCAGTTGGAGTTAACTGAAAGAGTTAACAACATGTATATGAAAATGTAAACTAGAACTTGGGGGATTCTCCTGCATTATAACAGCTTAGGTAAGAAAGAAATGCATGATAACCTTTGATAAAAAGTTGTGAAATAATTTCTTGAAAAGAAATTCTCCTTCTAATTTATCAAGAAGTTACTAAAAAGATAATAAAACTTTTAGCCACAATAAGTTAAGAGAAGAATCGACTATGGGTAGACGAGATCGAGATCTGACCTTAGAACTCATGAAATACAAATCACTGTGTTATTTATGTCATCGCCAGTAAAAAATTGTTGTATTTTTTTGTTCAACTTTATTTAGCCAAAATTTTAAAATACATTATGGTCGGCATTTTAAATTTTAGAGCAACTACAGAAATTTTATTCTTAATTTTACAATGACTCTGAATGTCATTGATAATATATTTATAAATGCTAAACTAATAAATTGATTTGTTATTAGCACTTACAGGGATCCTAAGAGAGGAGTTTGCGCCAAAAGCTAATTAAAGTGGCACTTGTTTGATCTGATATGATACAATAGCAGGGTATATTTTCTTAGAGATAGTTCTATTAAGGCAATGAAAACCCCGATAGTAAACCAAGTATGTGTAATTTAGGCAGAGGGCCTCGTTTAAAAAATGAGTACAAGTTTGCCTCAAGGAACAATAACATTTATGTATATCAATCGGGAGATGGATTAAAGTTTCTAGTTTCTAAAAAGAAATAATCATGATCAATTCTTACGGAGAATTTCAATATATTTAATTTTTCTTTTAAGATACGGAACACTTATTTAGGTGAGGTACTGACTGCTAATTTGCAAAATTACATTATGAGTTTATTAAATGAATTCATTGTTGATGAAAGTCCATCCAGAACAGGGATCGTTTATGGGACTTTTCTGACATGTTTAAACATTAGCGGAAAAAGTAGTATTAATCCATTTATTGTTATATAAAAGTCAACGATTCATATGAAGAATCTCATTTATTTTTATCTAATGTTGATAATTAACTTCTTGATTAATGTAGATTATGAACAACTTAATTATTGAAAGATAAAAAAAAACTTTTAGTGATTACTTCGGTGTCGGCATAATTTATTCGATTATTTATTAATAGAAATTGATAGGTTTCAAGTTTCGTACCCCATTATTATTTTGCATTATGCATGTATGCATAGTACCATTTTTTTCTCCTAGGTGAATGAAAAATGCATTGCGCACCTCTTCGTTTGCAAGCCACTTCGGAACCGCTTCCGCATTACTTCAGAATGGCGCTTGTTTTACGATTTGCACGTGATGCTTCTGTCTGTTTTCTACTCGTTACAGACCTTTGTACTATTACTGGTTTTCTTCTTGTTTCTTCTTACGTAGTAGATTTTATACGAACGATACTTTACGATATTTTTATCTGAACATACCCTTGCTCTATGGAAAGTTTCGTGGTATAGTAGTTGGTTTTTCTGAATTCACAATCTAACCGTGTTTGTAGACTTACAACACCCTGGCCGTCCATCCGTTTCTCATCTTCTCGCCTTCTGTATTTGCCACATCTCTACGGATGTCCGCCTTAAGCTAATATACTCATTTCCTCTCTTGGGAACGCAGATTAATGAGCACTACACTGGGTATAATAAGTGAGAGGATATAAAGTATTTGAAAAAATATAAGAATAAAGAATGAAACTATGACTATAAAGGTATTTGGGTGATTTTAATAATAGATCAAATGAAAATCGAATATGTTTAGGATAAAATCTTAACATACGTAAAAATACGCATAGAAAATTAAAAATTATGGTTTTACAGAAAGTTTGTCGCAAATTTTAATTTCTTTAATTATAAAATAATAAACGTACAATTTCTGCTGTCCAAATTTTTCTTAGTTCACAAAACAAACAATTTTATTCTAATTGTAGGGAACAAATTCTTTTTCTATTTATTTAAACATAATCTTGTGATGTACGCAACTATGTTATTTGCTATGTGAAATTGATCACAATCTTTTAGAAATTACTAGAGAAGAAAGTTGAAAGAAAATTATGAATTATGGTTCAAATGGTTACAGGCATTCAAAGCAAAATTTGCAAGCATTTTTGCAAACGATGTATATATGCAATGATAACATTTGATTATTT